>CABFWO010002028.1:36212-115734 GCA_902155825.1 Timema genevievae | reverse complement strand
AAAAAAAAAAAAAAAAAGCTCATGTTTAAGAGAATCCGGAAGTGGCAGGAAAGACTCGCAATAACATTACATTTCTTAACCAGTGACTCGTACACCAGTCAGAAATACCGATTTAAGGTATCTAAACAGTGTATATATATATATATATACATATATATAATTAATAAAGTATTTATATATATACATATATATAATTAATAAAGTATTTATATATATATATATTTAATAAAGTATATGATAGGTAAACTTATGGGGGTAGAAATGAACAAGGAAGCATTTTAGAGGTAATCTACCAGAATTTGCGTGGGAGCAGAGTGGGAAACCATGTAGGAAAAACCACCCTCAATAGACCCGACCGGGATTTGAACCCCGATCCCCCACCTTGAGCACGCCAGTCTAACACAAGATAGACATGTTAGACCACTACAACATTGAAGTGTGCTTGGCCATATTTAGCCTACAAAATCTACCTAGGGTGACAGTCTATTCTTTGTCCACCCCTCTCTCCCCAGAGGCAGTTTCAAACTTATTTTAAGTGTGCAACATACTTTCCAAGAAAAAGTATTACACTCGTTGTACAGTTTATAACATGCGAGTAATCATGCAAATGTAAATATTGTTTTTAATATACTCTAATTTTAAGGATTAAATTAATTTATATTTATTTCCCTCAGCCTATTATAAAACAAATTTGCAGTTAATATTAATGTCAATTACAAAAAAAAATGTCTAACATAATTTCAAGTTGTAGTAAAATTTACAATACGCAACTGCTCAGCTAATATTTCAAGCGCATGTGAAAGAAGGTTAATCAGAAATAAAAAATAATTTAAAGTTGCAAGTGTTTCGGCTCAAGGCTCGGCTCGCAGCACCGTCCAGTGAGTTTTGAGCAGAGCCTCGTAGCATCCTTTGATGTTTGTCAAAATACTGACATTCAATGAGTTGCTGCGAGCATTCAATAACCCATTTATCCAACATTAACGAGGCTCAGCTCACTAGTCTGGACGCTGCTTAACATTCAATGTCCATGTTTTTGCTATATATATGACTATGGGTACAAAGTACGCCCTGTACAGCACTTACTTACACTTCAAGAACACTTATCTTCTCCATAGCTGATCTAAGCATACCTATCAAACAACTTACCCTGTTGCCCTCTTATTATTAGATCCTCTCAATTACCATCCTTCTCCTCAATCACTCTTCCAATATAGTTTATTCTCTTTATAGCTTTATCCTCTTCCTTGTCATTACTATCGCTTCACACTTCGCAGTGATAAATTTCATTCTACACTTGTAGCTTGTTTCTGTACTTCCTCTTCTTCTCTCATACAATCAAGTCACCAGCAAACTTGATGGCTTTCATTCTAACCTCCTCGAGTTTCCTTGCCACTTTATTCATGAGCATTTCCATTACCATTACTGTTATCATTACTGTTGCAAAGAGTGCCAGTAGTGAGAGAGAACTCCACTACTTAACCACATATTTTAATTAGAACCACTGTGTGTCCACTCCTCCTCCCATTTTAACACAGCTCATATTTTACTCAAACATACTCCTTGCTCTCATTATGTATAACTCCTCTTTTCCCTCTAGCCCCCGTCGCTTTCCAGACATTATTTCTACCCATACTATAATATGCCTTCTCCACGTTCATAAATACCATCACCCAGTCCTTCTCAAATTTTTCTTACCCTCTTTCCTTCAACTATCATATAGTGAAAATCAAGTCTATTGTAGACCTCTGTTCCCTAAATCTGTGTTGATCCTCTTTCCAAATTCCTTTCATTTTCTTTCTTATTCTTATTTCCATCTTCTGATATATTTTTGTAAAGTGACACATCATTATTATTCACTTAGGCATATAATTTGTTCACCTCTTCATGTCGTTCTTAGAAATTGGCACTATAATTCCCTTCTTTTAGTCTTCGGGTACCCTATTCTACTTTCATATCACTCTCAGCATCCTGTATAAGCATTGCATTCCTGCTTCTCCTGCAGCTCTTATCATTTCTACAGTTAGTTTGTCCATAACTAGTGCTTTTACAGCTTCTTTAATCCATCCGCCATCTCTTTTAATGTATGACCCACTCCCTCCTCTTCTGATAATTCAGACGGCTCCTCTGTTTCACTTATCCCCCTCCTCTTTCTGGGTGAACATCTCATAATATCTCATCCATAGTTCCTTTTCTTCATCATTCTTCCTTTTTCATCCATAATTCTAACTTCTTGTCTTTTCTCTTTCCTCCTATTTATTACCTGGTTATATAACACCTCACTTACTTCCACATCCCTTTCCATTCAAATATATTAATTAATAGGGATCCAGATAAACATATTTTAATCTTAATATAGTTAGGAAAGGAATAATAAGAGACATAATAAAGTAAAACAATAATGCAACAATGTAATTCTTGGCAACAATACTGTATAAACTAGCAGGTTGGAAAAAAAAAGAAAAAATACTTTGTGTGGAATGAATAGAAAGAGGTGGTGGAGAGGAGACCATGCATCAAATTACTGGTAAGCTAGCTGAAGAATTGATTTTTGCTTTCTTTAGTTGATCAAGAGGTAAGAACTTTTGTTATCTAATTTGCTTTTTTGAAAAGTATGTATTATTTCTAGTGCCTAGCATTAATACAGTGTAGGTATCTTAAAATTATATTATCTCAAGTGAGTTGCTAGTTGAACATATTATTTTGTTCAAACCATTAAAACATATTTTATAACTTAAGTCTAAGGTATAAAATCTCTAGTTTCAAAACTTGTGTATAACACCATATACAAATCAATGTATTATTAATGGGTTTGAACCAAAAGATTTTCATCAGAATGACTAATCATTTTCAAAAATTTATTAAATGATTCCTTTAGTATTCAAAATATAATAAGTGGGTTGTATTGGTTTTTTTTAATAAAACCCAGGTGGGTTTTTATGGGCTGGGTAAAATTATAACCCTGGTTTAGTGTGTACCTAAAAGTGTATGTGTATAAAGTTTTTTTAAACTAGTTAGCTACCTTAATTTTTGTATGGAATTGAGCTCAAGTTTTCCCACTCCACTCCCCTCTCCTCTTCCAAATAAATACATTGGCATGGTATATAAAAATATGGACCGCAAGAAAAGGTTATGCCATATTGACGTGATAAAGCCAAACCACAATGTTGATTTAAAAATAAAAATATAGGCCTATAATTTTAATGTTACCTATTAAACCCTAGACACACTTAAATTAACCTATACTTAATGTTGATACATGAATTAATTAGTTAACTTATATATAATTTAATAAGCCCATTTCTGGTAGTTGAAATTATGAGAAAACAACCAATTTTGACAAACACTCATGTCATAATTTTAAGGGTCCAGAATGACGGTAAAAATAGTAGTCTTAAACAAAAACCCAATTTTCCTAACAAATTTTCCATCTTTTCCTTCTGTGTAATGAGGAGCTAGATATAGTCTGTTCACCTTATCTTTTTACCTGAATGACAGTTGAAAAATCATATGTTTAGGTTTTGATATATACATTTAAAACAATGTAAACTTAGGTTCTCTCACAATATTTCATTACTTTTAATAATTTCTTTTTATCCATCCAAAATAACATTTTAAACATAATTATTCTTTGTTTTGGAATGTTATCGATAATGTGTAATATAGAGCATAAACTAATACTTTTTAATACAGGCATCGTATTTACTTGGAAAAGAGAAAATACTAGTACTTTTTTTAATATATACCCAAAAAATAATTTTATGATTAGTTTATCATATTTTGAAATATTTAAATGATTAAAGTATTTTTATCAACTGTGTGGGTGCACCAATGTAAAGAACTTGTTCACATCGTGATCAATCACATTTAGTTTAAATTTGTCGGTCGCCATTTTGAAGCTATAGGCTATTTGTTAGACCTTTTTTAAAAGCTCTGTGAATAAGTTTTAATATTTATTTAAGTGGAATTCATACTATACTCTAATTAACACCATGTCTTACTAACCGTTCAGGTTATACACTTACTAATTAGGCTAATGGGTTAGGAATTGGGAAGGTTGAATATAGTGGAAGCGAGCCCGCATTTGTGTGAAGGAAAAGTGGAAAACCATTTAATAAAAACTACCCCCAGTTCACAGGAGCGAGATTCGAACCTTGATCTCCCCGTCCTCAGTGGTCTGGCTCAACACGAAACTAGTGCGAACTAGCTAACTACACCACCGAGGCAGGTTTTAAGTGGAATAAAACAATAAATAAGCTTTGTGCCCAGCTTCAAATAAATATAAATAATAGTGGCCTAAATTACTACATGGTTAACTATCACATTCACACAGTACCATATGTTTTCATTACAGCTGTCCAGTCAGCTGTTGACAAAAGGATATATTAGGGACTATTTCTAGTAACTTTTTGAGCTGTCATGTAAGTAAACCCTGTGGTGAATGTACTTTACTTGAATAAATGTGGCAGCTTTGGTTTAGAAAACTGAGATAGGGGCTTGAGGGCTCGTTATGCTGACCACATGACCTCTATTCGCAAATTTTGGCACTATCTTCACTAAGTGCGGTGACTGCTCGGTCGATATAGCTAACTTAAAGGCTTACACTATTAAGTTTTTCCAAGCAAGTTTGAGATATTAAAATAATCTCTACCTTTCAGAGGTTTGGTGAATTATAATAGTTATTTCAGTTAAAATTGACGAATTTATAGATGCCTGGCTAGAGTTAAGCGGTGTAACTTAGTGAAAAAAATGTTGCCCATAAAATAGGCCAATTAAACTTTTTTATATATATTTCATCATTTGGATAAGGGTTTGGCTAGAGGCTAAATTTAAAAAAGTTATTATAACTAGGCTATGTTATTTGAAATTAAATTTAGTTATTAATTTTAAGTTTGACTAGTTCTAAATATTCTTTACATTGGTACATTTAGGTGGTGGAACTCCTGTTACAAATTATGATTTGTAGACCAAATCCAATGTCGTTTTAAATTGTTGAAAGTACATCTAGCCTAATATTATGTACATATGCTCTAGTATTTGATTAATTTATACTGTTTTTATCTAAGATCAATTTTGCTTGGCTAGAATAATTTTACCTTTTTGAGACCATAAAGATAATATTGTAAATAATGATAATTTCCCTACCTTTGAACTGTTTACATAAGTTTACCAGTTTAGCTCTGATTTAAGTATATTTTCCCCATATTTGAAGACTTTTTTGGAACCTCATATTTACAAAAAGAGTACTAAAAATGATATTGGACGAAATTCAATCGCAGGATTAACTAATTTTATTTTATTATAATAAAAAATATGTTAATGATTAAGGTTTACTTTGTATTAGAACTATTTAAAAGTGAATGTCAACGAATATAATCCTAATAGACCCACATTGCATACTAAGATGTTAAAAACTTTAAAACAGGTAGCTTAAACACAGATTTTAATATCTTTACCTCTTCACTTTTAATAACCTCCTTGAACTCCCTTTTGATTCGTTGTGCAGCAATATTTGCCATGTTTTTTATACCTCACAAAATCTTTAGTACATTGCTTTACAGGGAATTTAAGATTGAATACCAGTATTTACTAAATTATCGTACATTATATTTACTATAATTAGCGAATGTTTCATTACCCCGAACAAATCAGATATAATCAATTATGATATAGCGTATTTGTTTTAGTCTGTGATTCAAGTAGCAATATTTTAGAACTTTTTCAAAGCTTTCTTAGTTTGTATTATGCATGTTCATTTTCAATCGAAACCAGCTTAGGGAAACTTTTGTTTTAAAAAAAATCTTAAATTATTTCTATTAAACAACATTTTCTTAAGTATTTTAGATATTAAAACTTAATTTTACAATGTACTTTCATTTATATTTTTTTAATATTTATTCTTTAGGATAACATTGATTTCATATTAATGTGTAGAAAAATATTATCTTAAAAGGGAAAACATTTTAAAACAGGATGATTTGACTTTCGCTGGATTCTGATTGGACGAAAGATTCCACAGTAGATTATGTGCACAATGCACATGCGCGAGTATTGAATAAGAAACGAAACTACACACACGTTATCCTAAGACGCTACCAATAAGTATTGAGTATTTTTACATACGTGAATTTATACATCTGTGAAACTGGTTTTTTGAGCTGAAATAAATCCAGAAACGAAGAAAATATTAATCGAATAGTTGCCGATTCATATCCTAGTTAAATACGGCAAAACCCTGCTATACTGAACCCTGGTAATGCGAAATTCCAGATAATCCTAACACTTTTCAGAAAAGAAAAAAAAATCAAATTAACTATATTAGATTGGTTAACAAACTCAAAGTTATAAGAGAATTGTAAGAAACAGTGATATCTGATAATAAATGCTTAATATTTACATGTAGTCAACACAATGTGTTTTACTGTGACTAACAATAATTATTATAGTACATTTATCACGTGTTATATATCAGTTAAATAAATGAACATTTGATTAAACTCGTTTAACTTAAATTTAAAATTCGTGAAAGTACTGTATGTTCCTGCTTGATCCAAATTTTCACTAATCCGAACAAACTTTGGTCCCAATTAGTTCGGATTAACAAGTTTCTAGTGTATGATAAAATTATGATGTTAATTAAAAAGAGTTACACATTATAAAACAACATTAAATTAGTTTTGAACCCTATTCCTAAAGGTTACATATAAATGTAAGTTCTTCAACTTGTTCATGCAATATTAGCTCACCTTGTCAAAGTTAAGCAGTAAAGAGCAATTATACCAATGGTCAGAGGCGGCTCTACCATAAGTCGAAATTGGTGACCATCTAGGAACTCCGCGTCTTCAGGAGCCCCACACCGTGATTGAGTGATTAAGTAATCGAAAAAAGAATCACCATTTCGATTATGAAGGCTTGGATAAAGTTAGTTCTAGTTCAGAAGGTTTATTTAGAACAAAGTAATTTCCCACGATCATTGATTAGTTTCAAATGTGCCTTGAAACTCGATTCACAGATCTAAAATGCTAAAAAAAATGCACTTTATTTTTTTTCTATTATATTCGATCTTTGAAGGACAAACCAAATCAAGAGCTATAACCTATAGGTTTGTTGTATTGAACAAACATAACTTTTTACTTTCATTGGTGAAGGCGAAGAGGCATCAGAATCTTACAGTGACATTGTTAGCGATGAGTTGTTTCACGAACTAAAGATGTACGTGAGAAGTTTGGCAGTTAAAGCTAAAAGTGATGCTGAGGTGCTAAAACACATTACTTCAAAAAGACTTAAGGGTGTTTATAATAATATTTTATTTGCTCTTCGCATTTTATTAACAATACCAGTAATTGAAGCATCGGCAGAGAGGTATTTTTCAAAGGTAAATCTCATAAATCGAAAGTGAACTTTCATCAAAGCTTGAATTCTCATCCGTCATAGATGATTTCAATGTAGACAAAGGCAGAAAATTTCTCTATAATAAACCATCCCAAACTTTAAAAAATACTCTAAAATTAAGATACTTTATTTATTATTCACACATCCCAAATATATATTATGTTTATGTAAAAATCACTTGCTTAGTATTCTTTTTCACAGTATTTTATTAAGTGATATAAAGGTAAAACTAATTTTTCTTTAACTCTAAAAATTATTTATTTCAAAAAATTATTGTAAAAATCCTCAAATCTTATATTATTTTCCCCACGTCACTTATTATTAACGTTATGTTTAGCTGAGGTTACATGGCTACGTTATTATTTTCCTCTTAGTTCATATAGCCAAATATATATTCCAAATTTAGACTGGTTGACGCAAGGCCGTAGTCAGGGGGGTTTTTCGGGGTTCAAACCCCCCCCCCCCCCGAAATTTTATGAACAAAATATATATGGCTTGATTTATGGTTCAAACAATATCAAAATTAAGGTACAAGTACAAATTAGGGGGCAGTGTTACCATAAAAAGCACTTCAGAGAGCTTCCAGAGGTTTTTATTATTTAGAATTTTTTCTAGCCTTCGGCAGTTATGGTGTTATGTTGTAGTAAAAAAAAAATTCAGATAGCTTCTAGAGGTGTTTAATATTTAGAATTGTTCCTATTTTTCGGCGGTTAGGGGGTTATGTTGCCATAAAAAACACTTCAGATAACTTCTAGAGGTGTTTAATATTTAGAAATTTTCCCAGCCCTCGGCAGTTAGGGTGTTATGGTGCCATAAAAGACACTTCAGATAGCTTCTAGAACAGTTTTTTATTTAGAATTTTTTCTATCCTCCGTCAATTGGGGGATGGGCCCACCAAACCCCCCCTGAAATTATTGGCTGGCTACGGCCTTGCCGTTGACGCAATTTTGGCTTTGATTAAGCTATTGGGAAGGGGAGGTGCAAATGACCCCACCTACAGCCTCGCTTACCCGAGAGCCACCTCTGCCAAGGGTGGTTTTCTAATCTCCTTGCACGCAAATGCGGGTTCACTTCTTTTAAATGTAACCTCCCTAATTCCTAAAACCATTAGCATAATTAATACATTAGCATATAACCCTAATGCGGAGCTCAAAAATAAAGTAAGAAAGTGTGGCTTATTTTCCGGTTAATGTGGTAGTAATAGTTTATAAGTATTTACTTTACCTCACAAAAATTGTAAATAAAAATAGTAAATGGACATATTTTAGGCACATTGTGGGATTCGCAACGGCCTAAAGCCATATCGATTTTTCTCTAGTTTGGTTTGATTCGAGTTATTGAATAAAATAATATGAAATTTGAATTGATAGTAATATTATCGAAACTTCGCAGACACCTATACGTGATGCCCTCTTTCACTTGTGTCTAAAGAAACGAATTAGTTGAATACAATTGGTCCTAAAATTATATCCTTTTATTAAATGCAGTAATTAAAAACACTTTGCCGTTGAATAAAATAGCTTTACTAATATTGTTTAGTCCACATAGTTGTACATTTAAACATAT
Source organism: Timema genevievae (assembly GCA_902155825.1). Classification (NCBI taxonomy): domain Eukaryota; kingdom Metazoa; phylum Arthropoda; class Insecta; order Phasmatodea; family Timematidae; genus Timema; species Timema genevievae. The sequence goes on along the minus strand of CABFWO010002028.1, from coordinate 106,779 downwards.
TTATAGTAGTTAGACTAATAACAAAATATTTTTTGCATTTTATTCAACAGAATATCATAAATGTGTATAAATGAACCATATTATAATTAAATGTGTGTAAGAAAGAGAAATACCCTAACTCTCTTTTCTTTCAGTTCTGGTGGTGTATAGATAAACTTTAGTTACATTGGTTTCCAATAACTTATTGCTTTTTAATTTTCAGATTGCGCTTTTAATATGAGATACGTGCTAATCTTGCACAGTTACGTGTAACTCAAGAAATTAGATACGAAATTAATCTCAAACAGAAATTGCATTCAAGGGTGTTTTTTCTGTATTATTCATTTGACAACAGCGAAATTGGGACAAGTTTGATATTTTTATTTAAAAAAATATTGTTGTGTTTTTTTAATTGGTAAAACTCTTTCACTGGTATAGATTCCACTGTTTTCAAAAGAAAAATACGAAAAACCACACCATATTGTGTTTTTATTTTACTGTTAATATCTTATTTTTAAAGAGTCTACTAATACAATTGTAATTATTTTAAGACTCTTTGACTAGCTTATTGAAAGTATTAACAAATATGTTTTCACAAAATAGCTTTGCTGGTAGATAATCAGAGACTCGTACCCAGGACCTCTGGGCTGGTTACACCTCGCTGACTGGTTTATATGTGCATTCATTTGATTAATTACTACACACTGAATTAATATGAATGGACTAAATAAGTTTTAATACTTCACACCACTTATCAAGATCCATAAATTTTTCAAAACAACCCAACCAAAAAACAATATTAATCTTCTACTTTGTTTGAAAACGTACTACTGATAACTTTCAAACCGCAAATGTCCCAAAACAAAATAAATACTAAGCTACTGGGTCAAAACCTTCTACCAATGTCTAATTTCCATATAACTATTTACAAAGAGAAAATGTCAAAACGTAGCTTTATGGTGAGCCTCCTACTGTCCTTTAAATGTTCTAGTATCTTCTCTTTTATGCAGAAGCGGATTTACACTATAGGCCCACTAGGCACGGGCCTAGGGGCGGTGGCTTTAGGGGGCGGCACATTTTGAATTGCATTATCTTTCTTTTTATTATATTTTTGTTTTATTAATTACGTTTAAAAATTATTGACTAACATTATTGAAATAGTTCAAATTAAAGTCAGAACGACAATATTTATTTTTAAATAACTGTACTTTGCGATCGCTTTGTAACGGACGTCACTCTCCACTTCTTTATAATGTTAACTCAAGCTACTGTAGGGCATTTACTGTACATGCTTGATTATCTTTCGTAGAAATCTTTTCTCGAGTACTAGAACTTCAGTCCTCCCTCCCCCTAGCACCTCTTTCCTCTGAAACTTTCTAAAGCTCTTACAAAAAATATATTGGTGGGGGGGCGAATATTACAACTGTGCCTAGGGGAGCAAGAATTTTAAATCGGCCACTGATTTTATGAGTAATGTAAAACATTAAATGGAAACAATCAAAGCTGCGGTTGACTATACCAACACTTTTCAAGATGGAATCCGAATACAAGTTAGGGTAATACACCCTTAACTTTAGAAGCAAATTTTTCCATCTGAATATTCCTGTCCTTGATCGCGTTCATTAGCTTGTGTCGTTGATCTGGTGGGGTTCCTATCCTGATAGACCAAACCCTCAGCTCAGCAATTTGGTGCATACTGCCTTTTTTTCTTCCTAGGTTGACATTACCTTGTGAGTTATACGGGTAGTACACTACATCAGGACTCACCTCACCTAATGAATGTTGTCCTTCGGGTATGATTTCTGGAAGCCAAGGATAAGGCATGTACTGTGTATGGGAAACTGTTGGTACTCTCGCATTTCGTCCTACTGGTTGTGGCTAAGAACATTGTGGTGTCGGGAAATAGGTTTTGAGAGTATTCTGAATATGTTATGTTATGTTATGTTGATTGAGGTACATTCTTCCTTTTATATAAAAAAAATTACTAACAACTCTTGAACTCTCACAGGAAGCTGAATATTGACCAGTGCTATAAAATCTGCCTCTATCATAGCAAAGCTAAAATGATTACACTGCTCATATAAATTAATAGAATGAGCCTCCATTTGACAACTACCCCCCATCTTTATATTTCAAACCATGTATTCTGGCGTAAGATATTCTTTGTATCCTTGGAGGACAAAATCCGTTAAGTAAAGCCCGTATCACACGACACTAGCTCGTACTTGAAATCCAGTGTGCTAGCTAGCGCTAGCTAGCACGTCATCATCTAGCGTCGTGTGAATCAGAAAAAGTATACTGGTTCTGCCACTTGGTACTGGCTACCATACTAGTTTTGAGGATAGAACAGGCGCTATTTTCGTACTAGTTCTGACACTAGTCTGTGTAATTCGACCAATCAAAGCGCGCTGAGACTTTGTGAGTTTGTGTGGAGAAATAATAGAAATGGCGCCGACATGGTCATCGGATGTTATTTTGTTGTTGGCAGAAAATTATTCTAAATATCCTTGTTTATATAATACCAAATTTCCACAATATGACAATATATTAAATATATATTTAATTAAAAACATGTCATCTAAAAATGACAAACTGTGTTCCAGACCCAAATTTAATCTAAATAAACTTGATAGCATGCCAACTTGGGTGGTTGCTTTTTTAGAATATAAAGTGTGCGTAGGCCTAAAAAAAGAACATGTGTGTGTTAAGGATACTGTACTTGGACACCCATAGTCTTAGGTGCCTCTGACCACATCGTAAATAAATGAATACAAATTTGGGGAGATACTAAACGTTAGAGTCACCCTGAATGTATCCTACCTAACCTCCGAATGTATCATTTTCAGTATCCCGCGATCATTATTTCGTCTTTCCAGCCAGTTCCGTGTCCATATTCTTTTCCTACGCTCCCTCTCATAATTTTCAATATCATTATTAATAATTAATTCAGCTGCTTCACCCAAAATTAATAGTTGATGTTCCATAAATATTTGCACTAGAACCTAGTACCAAACTAGCAGCGTGTGAATACTCTAGTCCCGTTTCTATTGTACTATCTAGTATACAGATATCTAGGCGCTAGCTAGCACACTTGATTTCTAGTACAAGCAAGTGTCGTGTGATAGTAGCTTAATCTTTGCTGAAATTCTACTCATGATGACGTCACCACTTCTACCTCCAAGGTCCACCAATGGGAAGCAGTAGCGATCATAGCGTCTTAAATACTTCGCTTTTTAGAGTGCTTTAGATATGTGGAAATTACCAATTTCGATATATATATCCGCAAATATTTGAAATACTAAAGCATTTATCATTGTATCATTGTAGTATTATAAAAAATAAAAATATTATAATATGGAATATTATACTACTATAAAGTCACATAGCTGACTCACTCACTTCTAGATGAGATAGAAACTTGAAATTTGGCAAACTTATAGCTTCTAGTCTGTAGCCGACGGGAAAATTCCAAAAAGTTTAAAATATTAATATAACCCTCGAAAAAAATTCAATATGGTGGAGCAACTTTAAAGTCAGTACGGTATATACAATACCGATAACTTTAAGTTGTTACGTTCAAAACAATGCTGGAATTACATTAGTTTACATCCACTTGCTAAAAAAACTCACAACGATCAAAGCGATTTTTATAAAACCAAAAGTTTCAGAGATATATAAAAACATATATTTTTTTCCATGGGGAACTTTGGAATATGGAATTGAAAGTTACGCTATGCAGTGGACAGAAATGTTTTTCTTTTATCAATACTACTGCAATTGTGTGTATTACTTTATTTATGATATTTTGTGTTGTTTTTCTGTAACAATGTAAATCATTTTGTTTCCCAAATCACTATTTTCTTAAAAGTAAAAGTCTATATTTTAAGATTAACCGTAGAGAAAGTCTGTGTGTTGTGTACCGTACCATTAAAAAAGGTGAAACTTAATTATATTTTTTATTCTTAGGTAGTTTAAGGATCACAAATGTGTGTAATGGTTATCTTTTTCATTCCTTGAAATACTTGCACATGCGCACAGACTACCACTCATCTCTGTTTAAAACCAATCGTTTGATTGGCTCCTTTTACGTTTTTTAGTAATGCCCGTGTTATCTGCCGATCCAGTACGTGCAAAAACTTTGGTAAGAGCTAACTTGGAGAAACCTAGTAGTGTTCTTCAAAGCAGAATGCCGAATATAAAGATATTTAGTGGTACATCTCATCCAGATTTGGCCCAAAGAATTGTAGATCGATTGGGTATTGATTTGGGAAAGGTCGTCACAAAAAAATTCAGTAACTTGGAAACATGGTAAGTCTTTTTGTTTTGTTTATCATTTATGATTTGTACCCACGCCACTCAAGTAAGGCCTTAATATGTACAGATAGAGGGGTCCTTATTTTATAATACTGCTATTCATGTTGTGCCAAAATAATTTACAACATTTATTGTCTATTTTAATTCGCTTATTTAAGGCATAATTATTTGGATTAACACCGGATTTACAACTTCATCCGAAGCTGAATATGTTAATGTAAAAGATTTACATCGACCCGTTCGTGATAAAACTAGTGTCTTCTCAAATTTTAAGCCGTCGGTCATTTAAGAATGTTAACCCAAAGCCTTTAAAGGATAAACTTTATCAGCCATTTGAGTGTACCAGACAATATAATTACTAATTCAAACCTTAATGTTTAAATTTAATTGTATGTTGACTTATTAATTTAAACTTTAGTATAATACCTATTTGGACGATATGACAGACAAATTAAATGATAAAGAGATGTGCAACGGGTCATTGTAAATCTTGTTTGATAGAGGGGGTTGTAGGACTACAGTTAGTTATCCATAACTCCTGTCAATTTTTATTTACTATACCTGTTAAAATTTGTTCTTTTAGTTAGTAGTTTTTTAAAGGGTGGCGATTTCTATTACGGTACATTAATCTACACCAGTCCATGTGTCATATTCCATCTGCTTGCCGATCACCTTAAGTAATTTGAAATTATTATTGTTATGAATCGGTCATGTATCATTTTTGGGTATATTTCAATAAATATTTTCAAGGATAATGTTGACCTGTTTAATGTAACAAACGATTAAGACTTAATTTGTGGAGTATTACAAACAAATATAGGGGTCCCTCTGTGTGTATAAAGATTTGCTAACAAAATTTCAAATAAAATATTATAATCATCTAATTTTGAAAGCTAAGTGTGAATTTCCTGTTCATTACGTTTTTATATTTTTTTTATTTAGCACCACGTCTTACTACCCGTTTGGGTTATATGCTTAAGTACTAATTACGCTAATGGGTTAGGAATTGGGAAGGTTAAATTTAGAGGAAGTGAACCCACAGTTGCGTGGAGGGAGAGTCGAAAACCATTTAGGAAAAACAACCCCCAGTTCACCCGACAGAGATTCGAACCTCAATCACCCCTTCCTCGGCAGTCAAGCTCAACACGAAACTAGCGCATTAGCTAACTACGCCACCGAGGTGGGTCTTGTTCATTATTAAAGAATGGCTGTTTTTATCTTCTTAACAACAAATGATTTATCAGTTTTGAAAACATGCTCAAAAATATTCTAATGAATGCACTAGGCCTACATGTATTTCCTTCTAGAGTTCATTCAGGTGAGAAGTACAGCAAATTTAGTACTGTTTCACTCAGGTGAATCTTTCTTATACCTACCATACTTCTCACCTATATATAGGATTATTTGTTTTTTCCTTGTAGTAGCCTACTTACTATATTTATTTTAGCTAATAATCACTATAACAAAGAAATTGTGATATTAATACTTGTAGTTACAAAAAAGATTCAAATTTGATCATCTCTAGTCCTTGTGAGCACACATATCTCAACATGTAAAAAGAGTTAGGGTAGGTAAAGGATAACAAATTGAAATGATTCGACCTAAGTACTTAAATACATAGCATAGTGCAACCCTAGGATACTACTAACTGATGATTATTATACATTATTATATAGTAAGTACCAACTTCGGTGGCCACATGATCTAAGGCACTACTGTCACAGTAGACTAAACTGCTGATGACGGGGATATCAAGGTTTGAATTTTGTTCAGGTATACTGAGGTTTTTTTTTTTTTCAAAAATGATTTTCCACTCTATATTCACACAAATTAATTAGGTACACGTCCTATGAATATAACCTTCCTTATTCTTAAAACTATTAGTGTAGTTGGTACATAACTCAAGCGTATAACCCAGACGGGTAATAAGACTATGTAAACAAAAGCCAGTTTCAGTTATACATATGCAATATGCTACTTTTAACTCAAAAAAGGCTTTGTAATCTTAATTACTGCAAAACTTACTTAATTCATACTCACAAAATTGTTAATTAACTAATCAATTAATTAATTAACTTAATGTATTTATGAGAAATAAAATAAAATGCGAGTGTTCTTATGTACAGCGTTGAGATTGGTGAATCTGTGCGTGGAGAAGATGTATATATTATACAAAGTGGTAGCGGGGAAGTGAATGACAACCTCATGGAACTGCTTATCATGATCAATGCTTGTAAAATTGCATCAGCATCTAGAGTAACTGCTGTCATTCCTTGTTTTCCTTATGCACGACAAGATAAGAAAGACAAGGTACCGGTACGCACATTTTTATTTTCCCTTTGTAGGATTAACTTACCATGGTATATGCATGTTTACCATTGTTGGTAACACAAATAGTAAAGCTGCACTGGTTCAAAACTTAGACCTACATTTTATCATAGCTTGGTGTTATATTTACATTATACAGGACAATGGTCACTTAATTTGTAAAATTATTTCTATTAGTTCAGAACTACTTTCTATCTATTTTCCAAACTAATATTTAAATATGTCAAGTGTTGAATTATGGCAGCATTTATATCATGTGTTAGCAATTAATAGCAATAGTGTATTCTAAATATAAGGACAGCTGTCTGTTTATTGTTGATTTACATATTTCCCTTATTACAAATTGGTTAAGTAGACTACAAATAATATAACTTTTTTTTCAGATGACAAAAGTAATCAGACACTGTGCATAACCACAATATTGTAATTTTTTTAAATGTCTTTAATGTCCACATTTTAAACATTTGTCTATACAAACACATTAGAAACTACTCACAAAACACTTCCAGGAATTGTAATTTTGTTAAGAAACCCTTATATAAATAGTAAACTAACTAAGCATTTCACCTGGAATCAATTTAGGGTTTTCTAAATTAGTTAATCTTCTCTAAACACTCAACCACAAGGATGGACTATAATTAACAAATGGTAGGTGTAGATTAGGCTAGGTATATAAAAAACAAAATAGAACTATGCCTTTAGTGTAAAGCTATGCATTTAAATAATTTCTAAGTCATATGTCACTATTTAGTTGTAAGAAAATCCGGCAATAAATATGCTGCCACACTTTAAGTATAAACTTGTTAACTTATATATAATGTAAATCAAACAAAGTGACAGTCAATTCTAGACTTGCACAGCTTTGTTAATACGCGATTGCGGTACTTTGGCTTATGACAAGCAACACCATCTATAGTGTCATTTTGAACATAATATATGGTTTGAATTTAATGTTTTTGCATTTGAGTAGCTAAATCCCGAACACATTAATATCAACTTAAATATCCGCTGTAAAAGCCCCCAAAACCAATAATAGATGGCACCTGTGTAGCTTTAATTATCCTTTGAAACCTGCTTCTGTGATCCCATGGTCTAAGGCATCACCCTAGCAATAGAATAGACTGCACAGAAGAGGGTCATTGGGGTTTGAATCCCAATCAGATGTCCTGAGTGTGGTTTTTTACTAGGGATGGGTCAATGCTTTTCGTGATACCTCTATACCATCGATACTTGGGGCTATCGAGCATCAAGTGGGTGGTTAAAAATAGTATTGAGTATCAAAAAAATAGAAATATCTCGAAAAATCCCTGTAAAAATAGAAGAAATATCGATTAAATTGATTAAAAATATGTTTGCCAACCCACGACAATAAAATATAGGGATTGAAGTGTCGCCACACTTAATTGGTATTCTAGAATATGAAAAACAAAAAAAGCTTGGCGATAATCCATCAAAAACTGCAGCCACAGTAGTGTTGTAGAATCGACATAGTACTACTACTCGGCTGCCTGGTATCATAGGCCTACACGTTGCGTCATGAAGCAGTTCAAGTCTCTATGATATCCGAACAAAATAATGTGCGTGGACTATCAATTGTGTGCTTTCCCTTCACGGACCTGTGTTGAGGGTAGTGAAGGATGCACTGCGGGAAAACAGCCCACATTCTTCTGGGAAAGAAAGTTTAGTTGAAAATAACTTTGAACCTTAAGGACAACTATATATAAATTTCAGAAATTTGTCTTGGTTTTATTTACGTGTGACTTGAATAAAATAGTATTATTCAATAGTCATAGCCTAATATTGGTATAGCATCTTCAAATATCTAGTAGTGCGAATGATTGTGGTATGGTAATAATATGTCTTATCTTAACATTGTGCATAAATTAGACAATTTTAAAAAAACATTATTAATGTCACTGTGGTTAATCCAATCTAATGGGTCGGTATCAACTTTAGTATCGGTATCGAGTATCGTGAGAAATTGGTGGTATTGGTATCGGTATCGAGTATCGAAAAAAACTGCTGCTGACCCATCTCTAGTTTTTACAAAATGGTTTCTCATTCTCCCTCCACACCAATGTGGGTACACTTCTATTAAATTCAAACTTCCTCATCCCTAACTCGTTAGCATAGTTAGTACCTATGCATGTAACCTGAAAAAATAGTAAGACACGGCACCAAAAAAATCCTGTCAAAAATACATGTTAGCTTAAGCACCAGTAGGCTTAAGTACACAGAAATTTTTGTAACAAAGTAACTGATAATTACTGTATTTTACAGTTTTGCTAGCTCATTCAGATATGCTAGGAGAAATAATTATTTGAAACATGGTTCTTAGGAAATTTGATTTTAATTGCAGACCTACCAAATCAAATATATTGATTATTCATCCAATAAGGCCTGGTTATAAAATATACACACCACTTACTAATTTACCAGCTACAATGTTATTAAATGAGTGTAATTACGCAAAAGGGAACCAACCACTCATTTTTCAAAATCTGTACTTCTGTTGAAAAATATAACTGAATACATATATTATGGACATTGAATGTTTAATTAGTTCATTCTTTTAGCTATTGTTAAAACTATCACCAAATAACTAGCTTTTGGTAACTTATATTGACTCCCAACTAAAATGGTCGCAACAAATATGAGGGCCAAGAAACTAACTGAACAAACTCTTCTATGCTCAGCCTGCTGACACTTTAATGATTAGCCTTTGAATCTATGCAACTCAACTAGATAAATAGACGATTAAAGAATATAATCCTTTTTAAAAATAGGTATTGCAACTATTAAAGCTTACTTTTAAAAATACGTATCCTTTTCAAGACACCTAATAAGATTGGGGTTGTTGCCAACCGGATTGTGCAAAGTGAACCTTACTCACTAATATCCCTCTGCAAGGGTGTAGGATTTTTTTTTTTTGCAGGGTGAGGGCGGGTTAGAGCCATAACTTGTGGCACTCTCAGAAATAAATTTTCCTTGCTTTATAAATTATCCACTACTAACGGGCATCTCCCACACAAGCACAAAATAATTTGATCTGAAGCCGCTTTGATCTAAACTGAAGAATCGGTGGGTGTCACCAAGCACCTAAATTAAGTGTTTTCAGCACCCATCACAATTTCTAGGACACCTGCTTTGTGTTAGATTAGACTGCCGATGCAAGTGAGATCAGACTTTGAATCCCGGTCGGGTTTAGGGGCCTACTGTGGGTGGCTTTCACAAAATGATTTTCTTCTCTCTCTCCATGCAAATGTGTATGCACTTTTCTAAATTCACTCTTCTCATCCCTAGTTTATTAGAGTAATTAGTATATTTATGAACAACTGGAACAGATAAATCATGGTGCTAATTTAGAATGTGGGAAGGGGGCTGCCAGCCCTTAATTCTCCCTCCCCCTCATTTCTACACCCTTGTCACTTTAGGATTCAAATCAAAACCTCTTTCACTAGATCGTTATCTAAAGCACAACAACACAACCATGATTTTGGCTGAGCTCTTGAAACATTAAACTCACCAACAGTAGTAAGATTAGCATTTGGAATTTATTGTGATAATGAAATATTTCATCTTTATATTTTTAATTTATTTAATTTTAACCTCCAATTGTAAGCACAAGCTGTGCTAGAAACACCAAACCTCAATATCAAAAAGACTTTGGACTTGTGATTGTTTAAGTCTTTATTGACCCGTAACAAAATAAACTTGATAAAGAATGCTAAGAAAAAATAATGAACCAGACTTTAATAATGATTCAAGAAGTAATGTATTAGTAAAATATAGTATGAGCAAATAAAAGCTTGTGCATATTAATTATGGGTATTTGTTACAATTCTTTAATTTCCTAGCATATGGTGTATTTTAAATTGATATTATAAATATCTTATATTTACACCGAAAAACTACACAAAGGAATAAATTGTTTTGGTCAGCTTTAGGTAGATACTTATTTTAATCAAATACCGTATCTAAAGCCTACAAAAGATTCCTGCCTCAGCACTTGAGAAATTTATTATAAAACATATGGCTTCTAATACCTATTATGATATATTTTTATAAACATTAAAAAATATAAAATACGGGGTCTATAACTTAAATTACTGTTCTTTTTGAAAAAGAAGAAATAATATAACCACTACAAATGTAAAAAAAATATAAGTACTTATTTGAAAACTGTGCCATGAACATGGATTTGACAAGAACATATTTTTAATAAATATATCATTGCTATCATAAGCTTTCTAAATGTTTTCTAATTCATACCTGACCTATACTGTATTCTTTACTTCTTAATATAGATATTGATTTGGCCATATTAGTTTAAAGTCCTGTAATTACTAAATTTATTATACAAGATGTGTCCATGAGGTAGTGCAGTGTGAACATCCATTTGTACAAGATATTTTTGCACATCTTATTTTATGCTTAATCTTATAACTTGTAGGAGATAATACTTCTCACTGCGTCTTACTACCTGTTCCGGCTATACGCTTAAGTACTAATTACGCTAATGGGTTAAGAATGGGGAAGGTTGAATATAGAGGAAGTGAACCCATATGTGCGTGGAGGGAGAGTGAAAAACCACCCCCATTTTACCGGAACTAGATTCGAACCTCGATCTCCCTGTCCTTGGCATTCTAGCGCAACACAAAGCTAACTACGCTCACTAGCTAACTACGCCATCGAGGCGGGTTGTAGGAAATAAAACACTTCCTATTTCAGTCATTTTTACTGTACATCTTTTGAGTTGTAGACAAGATAACCCTGTCTCTTAAATCCATACCTTTTTTTTTTAAATAAATGATTGTATATTTATTAACCCAATATTTGATTGGAATAAATTAAAATTGTCATTTAAACCCCATACATTTCGGTTTTTGTCAGTTTAAAAAACACTAATTTAGTTTGAAAATGGTACCTTATTTTTTCATTGCTTTTAAGTGATAATCACATAAATGTTTATAGTAAATAGTATTTGAAAATATACCATTTAATTGACTAAAAAAAGGCATAGAAGCTATTGTAATTTATTGTTCGAATATTGTATGCAATTGTATGTAGTCTGTGAAGTCTCAAGGTAAAACTTGTGTGCAATCAATGTGACTACCTTTTACCAAATAATGTGCAAGAAATGGTTTTGTCTGTAGAAGGCTCTAATATATATTTAAAAAAAAGTAGGTTTAACGTCCATAGTTGTAGCATGGTATTATAATGACTCCTCTATGTTGGCCGTTATATAAATAGTATGTTGTTTACTTGTGTTAATCCTTGAGTACTTTGTTTTTAATAATACCTTAAAATATGTGTTTGCATTCAACTTAGATTGGGATTTTGGTAAGAAGAAACGTTAAAAAAATACAAAGATTTTGATTTCACACAACAATGAAAACAGTAACTATGTTAAAGATTTGTGGTGATATGATCAAAATTGATAATTGTAAATTTCTGTTTATATAAAGTGGTACCCTTAAAGTAATTTTCATGAAAAAATGAGAAACTGCAATATTGTTTGCAATTTTGTTTGCAATTTTAAACACTGCCTGGATACAAAATTCAATCAAAATTATTGGGACAAATTTTGATAAAATTAATTTTTCCTCTTTTCACCCTTAAATAAATTACTTACCCTTAATTTTAGGGCCGGATATATAATTCCAAAAACCTCTCTGAGGAAATTTATGAAAATCCTAGATACCAAATTTTAGCTCAACCAGTAAAATGGTTTCTGCTTTTGTGTCAGTAACAAACAATGGCACTGCAAAAATATATAGCCAGGTTCAGGGGGTCATGAAATGTCAACCATCACCCATCAAAATCTCTAGTTTGATTGTTTTGATAATCACAATACTTTATTAAAAAGAGAAGCACATACTACCAAAAGAGTATGAATGAAACAATATTAAACATGTTGTTACAGAAACATATTGAGAAAAGAGGAACATCTCTATCTATTTTTCATTATCCAGACCGTAATTTAAAAAAACCTATTCGCCTATAGCTCGGAAACTATTGGTTTTATAGAACTATATTTCTTATCAAAAGTTTTTATTTTTAGATTCCCACATCTTTGCAAATTTAAGTTATTTTGTATCTCAAAGAGTTATGGAGATATTATCAAAATTTTATATAACCACATATGTAAATGAGTAATTGTACCCTCTGTCATTTTACCAGAAAAATAAGATATGTCATTTCGTTTGTAATATTAAACAGTTCCTAGATACAAATTGTAATCAAAATTGTTAGAGCTGATTTTGAGAAAATAAACTTTTCCCTTTGAGCCCTTAGTAAACTACCCTTAAATTTAGGGTTGAATATCTAATTCCAGAATTTCTTTAAGGAACCTTATGAAAATCCTTGATACCAAGTTTTAGACAGGTTGGTAAATAGTTTTTGCTCTAGGCCAAGCTAGAGACACACAGACAGACGGGAGAACCACTTTTTAAATTCCAGGGGGTTGTGAAACATTGATATTTATCAAAATCTTGAGTTTGATTTTTTGACGATCACAATACTCTCTGTAAGGGGTCAAGAGAAAGTAAAAATGACATCTGCAGGTCACATGACTTGACCTATGAATATGTAAAAGTATGACTTGTATGTCACAATTTAGATTTTATATGTGTACCTAAAAAAAATGTATCATATAGACTTACATTTTGATATTTACATAATTCCATTATAATTATTGTTCTTTTCTTTAATCTATTATATATGAAAAAAGTGCATTGAGCAAAAACATTTAGTGATAAATAAAATGATAGAATATTAGGAAAATGGTAGAGCACAAATAAAAGTAACAACACTGACACATATTTACACACACTTCAATATTTCGATGCTATTGTAGCATCTTCCTCAGGAAGTAGTAATTAGACTGGACAGTATGTTGTCTTCAGTGATGCCAACTTGATTGGTGAGGATGAAAACTTCTCTGGTGGAGTTGAAATTCCCTGAATGATTCTCTATTGCTCTATGGATGGTAGGTGGTGCTGGTGTAGTTTCTGGGTTGAGATTAGCGAATATTTAGGTTAGGTGGTTTTCTAGATTTTGTGATCCATTGATGTGCCAGTTCCCATCTTCTTAACTGAGACATATTACATTGTGTCTTGTGGAATGATTTTAACACCTTGACAGTGTAGCAGTTCTCAAAGTTGAGGTTATGATTGGTGGCGTGTGCTGAAACTGGTTTTTCTGGATTCTTAATTTTAGTGTCATGGCGGTGTCCATTCATTCGCTTACGGAGAGTTTCAGTGGTGAGGCCAACATATTGTGCAGTACATTGTTGGCATTCTAATTGGTAAATTAGGTTACTGGACTCACATGTGTGACTGCCTTTGATGGTATAGGTGGAGTTGGTGATGTTGCTGGAGAAAGTGACTGCTGGATGATGTATTTGGCAGGTTTTGCAAGCTGTTTTGTTGCAAGGTCGAGAGCCTTGTTGTGGTTGAATGAAGGTTGTGTCCTTTTCAGTTTNATATCTAATTGAAGCCACTAAACTCCAAGATCAAATTCTTTCACTCATAAAGGTTACACTGTTGTCCAATCCTGGTTCCATTCATCAGATCAACCATTCTCTTTCTCCTTTCAATAAACTGTTAGAAAAATATGCTTCCATCAAACTGAAGAAATTATCTAAACTTTATCTCAATGAAATACAGAACTCCAGACCCATAGGCCCCCTTGAACACAACCCGATCACTAAATGCCCACTCATGGGTATGAAACCCAGTGTAGCCAGCCTGCTAGGGATAGCCACCCCTACGGGATCCCTGCCCAAACTACCCAGAAGACAGCCCATACAACCACCACCACCACAAGCCACAGTTAAAACTTCACCTGTTCTTAATATATCTAACCACCAATTGTCCAAATCTGAAGAAGAAGTTCTATCCAGAGGCCTAAAAAAAAATAATAAAAAAAAAAGCCAGTCTAATTACTACTTCCTGAGGAAGATGCTACAATAGCATCGAAATATTGAAGTGTGTGTAAATATGTGTCAGTGTTGTTATTTTTATTTGTGCTCTACCATTTTCCTAATATTCTATCATTTTATTTATCACTAAATCTTTTCTTTAATCTTAACTTTGACTGTTTATTTAAATTAATTTGAAACTTTACTTAGTTGTTGTTAAAAATGTTTTGTATATTTTTATTTTCATGTTTCTTTTGTTTAATTTTTCACTTTTAAGTTCTCTTTCTATGGCAAAACTTGTATTTTCTTTTTTGCTTCACTGTATCTTCTTGTGTTGTTAATATGGCAGGCTGGCGGAGATGGTGGTGGAAAGATTACACTGCCCTTCAAATTGAAAACCAACGAGTGGAAGTTTCGGGTAATTGCCACACAGCTTCACATTTTAGGAGTTGTTTGGGAATTCTGTTTCTTTCTACAGCACATGATCAAGAAGGGCTGGAGGTTGAGTTCGATTTGTAGTTTTTTGGTCAGAATGATGTGTCATATAGTTTCAAAATTTGTTTTCGTGCGTTTGTGTCTTATTTTATTTAGTTAAAATGCAATTTAACATTTAAAAATAGATTTGTATTAATGACAGCTTTCATCTTTGCTAAAAATATATTATTTTAATTACTCGATAAGATTGTATTAACGAGTAAGTTATCTGGTCCTATCTAAATTCAGGCTCATTCCCAAATACAAAGTTTTAATAAATTATGGTAGCAACTTTCAACATCATTGGTCAGGAATTGTGCTTCAGACAATGTCGCATCACCTCAAATAAGACATGAGTTGGAATCCTGGTGGGGTTGATCATTTGGTTTTCACATCTTGCGAAAGAAATTGTGGAGATAACATATTTAAAGTCTGAAAAATGAACTGCCTTATTATTCTTGATTAATACAGCATAAAGTTTTTTTTTTGTGCTTTAGTTTTAAGGAATACAATTTTAGTTATGTTGTACAATGTGCGTATCAAATTAAATTTGATTTAAGTCTCCAACAAAATGTAATAAACGTGTTATTACAAAACTAATAAACCAACTATTTTTGTTAATATTCACAAACTTGACATTAAACACTTGTCAACTATTTTAGTAGGCATACGAAACACTTTGAGTACTAACTGAGATTTCTTATGATATGTTGGTCTACCATGTATACGTTTACACTTTAAATGTTTTGTCACGTTCTGGTCATATGAATAAGTACAAATTACCCTGTGTTAGGGATGAGGAAGTTTGAATTTAGAGGAAGTGTTATTATTAGCACCGCGTCTTACTACCCATTTGGGTTATACACACTTACGCTAATGTGTAATGGTTGGGTGATTGCGAGATGAAATGTAGGACCTACAGTTTAACTTGGGATCCGAACCACGGTGGAGGCCTTGCATTCCACACATTCACAAGTTGTGATTAATACACGTCTTGTCAGAGGTGAAGGAAGGGTAGATAAATCTGCGCCGGGACCGAGGATTGAACCCCGGACCCCCAGCACAGAAGTCCGACACCTTACCCCTAGACCGCCAGGTCACCCTAGAGGAAGTGAATCCACATTTGTTTGCAAAGAGACAAGACCGAGAGAGAGAGGGGAAAAAACATCATAGGTACACTCGACTTGGATTTGAACCAGGAGAGAGAGATAAAAAGAAGAAAGATACAGAGAGAGGTTAAAAACTTGTAAAAACACCCTCAGTGCACCCAACCGGGATTTAAACTCAGATTTCCCTGTCAACAGTCTGTTGTGAGAGTGATGCCATAGACCTTATGATCACTGTAATGGTTAATGTAAATGCTGTTACCATAATTTATAGCACCTAAGCTTAAAAAAATAATCATATTTCTGATACTTTTCATATGCTTACTAAGAATTAATTATAAGATAGATTCTGGGAATGACATATTCATACTTATTTTACTTACAAATCGAGCTCTCCTCTGCTGGACAAGAAAGAGTGGGAAATTAATTGCTATACTGTACAATTTGGAACAGACCATTCTTGGGGACATATTTTCTTGGTGTGGTCATTGTAGTTGAATAAGTCGGCAAGTTGAAAATCTAACACTTAAAGAGGGAATATTTCTACCAAATAATCTTCCCCTGTCCCAAGTTATCCCTTTAGACTTAGTGTATCTTGCTTATGGGAACTGTTGCCTATAGCAGCTCTGCATCATACTTATCGCTTGTGCCACTAATCAATTTATTTAGTGACGTCAAGTTATGCTAGTATAATTTTATTATGAATTGATATTTGTTCGCAGGAGGTTGAAATCAAATCTTTGAAAGTTGCAAAAGCTCTTTCACACACTATTTATCTATAACCTTATTATCTTATCAAAGTTGAACTTGCCACATTTTGGCTATTAAAATAAAATAAAAAAGTCTTAACTTAGATTGTCTTTTGTAAAGAGTGGCATGTATGGGATTGGTTTAAAACACATGACAACAACCCGCAAACAAGACATTCAAAGGTCAATTTACAGTTTGACCTTGAACTAAACTGCCGTGCGTTTTATTCTTGATGTGTTGTGTTGAATGGAGACTTTAATTGGCTGATGAAAGAGTTGTTGTTTTCGTCCACATTCTTGTTGATCAATACATGTATGATAATATGACTCATTTTTGATTCTTCAGCTTGTGCTCTGAATACCTCATTGATTTGTACTACACATAACTTTCGCAGTGTCAGACAAGTTGTAACATTTCCTCACTATTGGTTGAAATCATTCATACCTTCTGTTTACAAATGCATTCCTCATTATCACATAATATACATTATATAAACTAGAATTTTAGTTCAAATATTAATTATTTGTAATTTGAGAAAAAGCAGGGTTCCCAAGGTCTGGAAAGTCAGGGGGGAAAAATAAGTCAGGGAAACTTAAAAAAAAAGTCAGGGGAATGACAATTCATGTCACACTTCAGTTTCATCGGAAATTGTAAAGCCGCAGAAGGAAGGTGTTGCCAAAAGTGAAAGTAGTATAGTGCCTCGAAGAAACCATAACACTTTTGTTATGAAAGATGATATAACTAAGGTGGAAGTCATTTGGGCTTTGCAAGTCGTTGACAATAAAATGCATTTCAATTCGTGCAATAATTTAAGTACAATTTTTCAGTTGAGGTTTCCCGAAGGTTCCAGGGTACCAACTTTGTAATTTGTTTTGATGAGGCATTGAATAAAGTTTTTCAAAGAGGGCAAATGGACATTGTATTCAGATTCTGGGACAAGGAAAATCATAAAGTCGTCACTCGTTGCTTAAACAGTGGTGGGTTTTTTTCTCGATCGAATCACCGTTGAAGAATTACTTAAGCATTTCTTGCATGGTATTTCTCCTCTTCCACTCTCTAAGTTGATACAAGTGTCAATGGATGGCCCAAATGTCAATTTAAAGTTTATAACACTTCTTCAGGAACACACAGACAATAAAATATGTAGTTTGGTAAATCTGGGAACATGTGAGCTTCATGTTGTTCATGGTTCCTTGAGAACAGGAGTAGAATCTGTCAATTGGGATATAAATTGCTTATTGCGTCACACGTACTACTTGTTCACTGACTCTACAGCTCATCAACTTTTCCTTTGAAGTTTTGTGATGTGCAGTGTTTAAAGAATACACCATGCTTTCAAAGGGCATTACAAATTTGGGACCACGTTGTTAAGTTTCTCAAAGAAGAAAAGCTTCCTAAAACAAAACCTGTAGGGATACTGGCAGCCTGTCATCCATTCCTGAAGTGTAAACTAGCTTTCTGCGAAACAATTGCAGATGGATTTCACCCTTTCCTTTTTGATAAGGTTTGATATATTTTGTTATTTTTCCATAATTTTCCCTGAACTGATTGGCAAGACGTCTGCTTTCTTATTCTTCCATGAGAGGTGAGGCAAGGTCGGCTGTAGGGCAGGAGGAGGAGGCCGAAATATATGTAATTGAATTAATATTTCCACATGAATAGTACCATAAAATTATAGTGGAAATTTTATGAGAAGTTGTTCAGGGAACTTGGGAAATTAATCAGGGAAAAGTCGGGGAGAATTTTTTTTACAAATACTCTAGGAACCCTGAAAAAGGGTAAAGTTTCAAAACTTTTATTTTAAAGTCTGTTCACTTCACAACCACTCAAAACAAAATCTTGAAACTTTTGAATTAAATGTTATAGAAACAAACTTTAAAGGTTGTAAAATTTATTTTTGACACGGCTGGGTTTATTGTGGTCTGTTTTGCTTATAATTTACAGGTATATGTGATTTGCTGAATAAACTGGACTGTTATGCTGGGGATTGCTTTTTGTGATTGTGACCAGCTTTAATTATAATTTGATTAAACATTATCTTACAGGTATTTGAATGAACTGGACTCTGGTTTACATTGCTTTTTGTGATTGTGGCCTTTTTTTTAAATATCTTTATTCATAAGCTAACTAAACAATATTATTTACAGGGATTAGTTATAAAATGAACTGTACTCTCTTGCAGGGATCGCTTTCTGTGATTGTGTTAGCAACGTTTTATGCATTGTTACACTTCTCCAAGTCATAAGTTCAATGTAAACACACATAATCTTCTATTTACCAACCATTCATAATCGTGTAAAACAAGGAATAAAACTTTGGATTCGTTTGTCAATGTTCAGCAAAGATTCTTTACATAGAAAATATTGGCAAGTGTATGCTTAATTCACTACAGTTTATCATTTAAATAATGTGTAATAAAAAATTGATTCATCCAAAAATCTATCACTGCTCGCTCTTGGAAATCTTAGTACTTGCTTCCATCACCACCACTCAATTTTGAAATGCTGTGCCTTAGTTAATTTTAGTAACTCAGAAAAAATTACATGGACAAGAATTTGAAAACTTGACCTTTGGCGGCACCGATTGCTTTATCAACTGAGCTATCCGGGAACTCGCACAAGTCAGTGTAATACTTATCTAAACCTGCCATTGTACTCAAGCTGAAAATAATACAACTACTTGCTCCAAGAATGCCCTCAACTACATATAGAGTTATCTGTGAGTCTAGTGGGATCATACTGAAAAAAAAACCAAAGGTTCAGGATTCAAATCCCTTTTCAGGTGTTAGTTTTCTGAACTAATCTTCACTCTTAACCAGCCTTGGTGGCCACATGGTATAAGGCATCACTATTGCAATAGAATGGACCGCAGATAACAGAAAGATTGGTGTTCAAATCTCGGTCAGGTGTACTGAAGGTGGTTTTTCTTAAATGTTTTCCCACTCTCCTACAACGCAAATGCAGGTACACTCCCTCTAAATTCAACATTACTCATCCATAACACATTATCTTAAAGTTTAAATTTGAATAATCTGAACTGATTGTGAAACATGACCAAAAAAAACCTTCTATCATCTGAAATGATGTTTGTTTGCAATTATCTTATGTTCTATAAAGGCCAATCATGAAAAGTTCTTCCAAATTGATGTGTTTATTTTGAAATATACCAAATATTGACTTGAAGAAGTGTTGTTTGTACCGACTTAGAACCATTTAATTAAAAATTCATGTAAAATTGAAAATTGCATTGCTATGAATGGCTATCCACTTTTTTTAAATAATGAACATAAGATTATTAATTTATAAGAATAATAAAGTGGCAAAATAATCATTTCCTAGAGTATCAAATTTGGTCTTTACTTCTTACAACATTTCAAAAATTTGGAAACATTTTGGCTAACAGGCAGTTTGGTCACTTTACAGTATAGAGCATACCTGAAATACACATTGTTTGAACTACTAACATGTTACATAACTTTATGAAGAATAGTTCATGGGAAGGTCAGCAAGCATAGGGTGATGTAAATGTTTACTATCGCTTTAATAAAACAGTATGTAGTATACATTATTTCATTTATTCAATCATACCAGTATGTTTGGCCACATGAATATCAATTTGAGTGGTCCAAGTTCAATCTGTTAGAAGAGTGCACTGGGGATGGTTGATTTTTTTATATTTGGGTTTCCCTTCCTCTTAGATAAGATTTAAAAGTATTTGATAATCAATACTGATATAAAACAAATATGAAAGTTTGAGCTTGGTTTAAAGAATATGCACTTCTTTCCCTAAAAAATTTTGGAAAAAACCCTCGTGTGCCCATGCAAGCACATTCTTTTGTCTTCAAACAAAGCTATATTTATATTTCTCCTTTAGTTTTTAGGATCACAATATCTGCATTACTTTGATTTTTCATGTTGTTTTGCTTTTAATAACCACCTTTGTGGTCTAGTGGTCACATTTCCTGGCTACAGATCCAGAGGTCTCGGGTTCAATCCCTGGAACTTTCAGATTTTTCTGTGAAGCAGTGGGTCTGGAACGAGGTCAACTAAGCCTCGTGAGGACGATTGAGGAGCTAATTGAGTGAAAAAGTAACAGATCGGGTCTAGAAAATTGAAATTAACGGTTGAAGGGTTTGTTGGGCTGACTGCATGGCACCCTCTATCTGCATATGTTGGACTATCTTGGCCAACATACAGCAGCCTCTTGGTCAGTAGAGCTCGCTTGTAGACTGACGCCATGGAGTTTTTTTTGGTGCATATAATACTTTTTAATTTTATCAAACACATTGCAGTATCCTATAAAGTGAGTCAGCTAAACACTGCCTTATTTGAAAATTCTAATATACCATAATAGCACCCTTCTAATGAGATCACTCTGAAAGGGAGTAAAAATAATTGAACAGATAAATATTTTGCTCTCTTTGTCAGTGTAATTTTCTTTTGATATTTTACTCTTCCCACTCCTCGATTAATTTTTATTGATTCATGCTAGAACTGTGACTTAAGCGTGCAACCTGAATTGGTAGTAGGATATGATTCTAAAAAAACTAAGATTTGTTTTATTATATAACATGCCCTATTGTGGCTTATAAATTAAATTAACACAACCAAAAACACTACTAGCTAATGTCAATAGAATGCACTTAAAACAAATTATATTGCTAAAAACACTGTTATTTTTATGCGTGCAGAAGAAAGGAAGTGGGAATATTCACCAACTCGTGATTATTGGCCACACTCAATCTTTATGGAAGCATGTGGAGAAAAAAGTGCAGTTGAATTTCAGATCAATATGATATAATTTTTACTAACAATCGATGAAAATTTTAAATACCATTTTATATATTATAAAAACTTATTTCTGATATAGTTTAAACATACTAATATTTCATATTTTTATTTGTTCATTTCATTTCAAATTCTGCTTGGCTATCTTGCATCGTGTACTAATGAATTTTAGGGAAATAAAATTGTACCCCTTAAACGTTCACTTTGAAAGTTGTAGGAAACTTTTAAAATTTGCTAGAACACATTGTGTGTGACTTCCATGTTAATCTGATAGGCTAAATGTTTGGCACATTTTCAGGATTTTGTTCCCGACCTAACGACAGTGAGTATATTTAAAAATAATCTTATTCCAGTGTGTCTCACACAGCCCTGTAATGTGTGCAAGCCATCATAAACAAAGTAGGCCTCTACTTCTACATGCTATTGCTCAAAATGGACTACACAAATATTATTAACATTCATGTTGGTAGAGACATCGACTCTGATAGAACTGAACTGTTGACTATGTGCCTTTATTTTTTGTTTATATTGTTTATTATTTTAGGTTACAGGTGCTGTGATAAGGTTTTATAACTTAAATATTTTAAAAGATCTATAAGCATATAAAATTCTGCAAAATAAATATTTTAAACGATATTTAAGCATATAAAATGCTGCAAAATAGCATATCTTTTTATTAAATCATATAAAATAAAGGCTTTGATTAATTCCTACTCACTGTTTAAAAAATATTTAAAATATGTTCTTCTTGCTTTGTTAGGGAGAAATTACTTCATTTTGATTATTCCACATATAGTTGGATTCATGTTTTTAGGTTAAGAAATTAATGATGATAGACTATAATTTCGGCTTTCAAAATAATAATTTTTGGTTAATATTAATAACACCTATATTAACATTTATATCATGGTAGTCCTGCAACAGTTCAGTTCTAAATGTCGATAAGTAGTTACTAATACCCTTTATTTATTTAAGTAATAACATTCAGAAGCGAGTGAGTATTATTGGGTCTGTCCATAAATGACATCACTATAATAAGATGAAGGGGTGTATTTAACTGTGGGGAGCATGACTGTACAGTGCCGAATAGGTAATTTATCTATTTTAAATTTTGTGATGCGTAAAATTCTTAAACCATTAACTTTATTTATGATTTATATCATAGGATGGTAAAGTATTCAGTGATTATTAAATATTTACTTTAAAAATCTTGCTTGGAATAAACTTAATAAATATTAGCATATTATTTTGTCTCTTTTGTTTTCTGCCACTCTATTTTGCTGCTCCTTAACGTGTGTTTAGGCACAACATACCGTTGCTAGGGTAATCTGTTTAAAGAAAGCATGTGTGTATTGAGTAGACCACATTAAGTTATTATTAATATGATGGTCTTGAACTATTGCCAAATTATACATTTTTATTTTATAGCCAAGACAAAAACAAACAAAAGAAGGTATTTTAGTTTTTATTATGAAAGTAATTTATCGTTAGTGGTGGGAAATTTTGTTTTTAAACAGTACATGCTTTCCTGAACTTTTGTCACAACAAGTATTTCGTGTGTTTAGTAGTGTATGCACACTAGAGAGTTTACAGACTTTATTTGATGGAGAGTGTAAATGGTTATTAGAAATTAGAATCGATCAAAAATGTATATGTTGTGTGATGTCATTGTTGGACATATTTATGGTTTAGGTCTATTTGTTACAAAAACTTTCTTTTGGCCTGGAAAAAAATGTCCATTTGATTCTTCAAACTTATGAAAGTGGAGTTTACTTAAATTTCTCTCATGCCATTTGATTTGGTACAGTTCACAAAATTAAATCGTTCAATATTCCCGGTCTTGCTTCCATTTTTAACTGGGAATGTGTGTGCTGATTATTATTTCATTTCAAAATTATTAGTGCTCTTAATTGGGTGTGATATAATGGTCTTTAGTTTAGATTATTTGTGTTTATGCTTTTTCCTCACATATTTTTAATAATTAATATGTGTGTTATGTTATTTCATCCAAGACTTTTAATAAATCCTCAAATATTTGGACATATGCCAATTTATAGAAAAATTAAAACACTTTTTTTTAATGTGTCTACATGGAGAAGTACGCCAAACTGACATTTTAGTTTATCATCTTCCCTCCTGGTGAATGCTGGTGCAGTACCTCTTTAACAATAGTACCCCAAGAAGGTGTTAGTTGCCATTTATTGAAAATCGCTGGGAATGCTCTTTTTTCATTAGATAGTTATTTCAGCCTGAATTTGGAAACTGACAGCCAGCCCACTCTTGACCTTATGCATCCATTCATCGGAAGATACCCTTACGGGGAGAGGAAAGTCTTAAGGCCATGCCAGGATAAGAAGGCACAATCTATGGAAACTTAGCCGAGGTTGTAGCTGGTTTAATTTTTGTTAAACATAAAATGCATGAGAGAGATTCAATTTCCCCTGTCAAAACGATAGGTAGCCTACTTATAGTTTGTTCACGGTTTCATTATGGGTCGTTGCTAGTTATATATTTTATGTTTTAGATTCTGTCAATGCCTTAATTAAAAATGGCTTGCACATAGTAGTCATTAATATTTTTTTTTGTATTTTTTGTTTAGTGGGTCATTGTTGACATAACTGCAAGCAAATACACATGCCCATTCCCAGCTGTGAAAATAGTTCTGATTTTGTTATTTCTTCAGTAAATAAAATATCATACTTAGCTGAAACCATGCACATCATAACTCAGAATGCATGTGTTGATGCTGGTTTTGTGTCCAAGCATGGAACTACAATAACAAGTAGTAGTGGGGGTGTTAGTTAATTGTTTTTTTGTTTTATTACTAACATTGTTTGTCTATGTGGGTTATGCAGATTTTAATTTAACAATCTTTTCTACTCAAGATTGTCATAATATTTGCAAGGTTTTAAATGTGTCGTTACAGCATTGTCAGATCCATAATTTATTTCATGGGAGGGGGTAAGGAAGAGAGATCATAATTAAAACTGCAAAAATAAGTATTCTCGCGCTAAAATAAAGCGGGAGTTTAATGTATATTTACCTTAGAGCTATGAATTAAAAGGTCTTGTCTTGAAATAGAGCCTACATGTGATTGGGGAAAAAATGGTAAAAAAAATCTTTAGCTGATCACTGGCCAACATATTAAATTATTACTGTATCCTATATTTTGGTAATTTATTATCTCACAGAATAATTTAGAAAGATAAATACTGTTATTAAATGTATGTGTTGCTTGTTTTAAATTCAAACCTTTTTTTGTAAAGATTTTGAATAGGAAAAAATCAAGCATCATGTGAGAGGGGGCTAAAAGACCCTCGCCCCTATTCTCCTGGATTCACTTTGTGTTGCGTCATTTCATCATGCCATTGCACAGCTATTATTTTAATAAATAACTCGGTCAAGGAAATGAAATAGTTTTAAAGACATGCCCAATGTCAAAATTAGATGTTGAACTACCTGCATAAATAAGTTAATAATATATTGATTGCTGGGGGATATTTAACTTGGAAATTTTTAAACTGAACTTATTTAGTATTTTAATTCAAGAAGCAGTGGTTTCATTAAACAACATGATTGTGAGTTTTTATTGTGGTGAATTTTATAGATGTAGTTTATCAATTGATTTTATTCCTTTAATTTTGTGTTAAGTATTTTATTGCTGCATCTTTAATTATTTTTGACATAAATATATTTAATCACAATGTTTCTTAATCTTAGTATTGTATCAAAACTAATTAATATGCCAGGTAAAGAATTTAACCCTTCTCCATAGTGTTGAAAAGACAATAATATACAATTGTTCTATTATATACCTTTTGTGATTTGTCCATTATCCACATTTTAAATAAATAACCAAAAATGCTTATGTTTGTGTGTTTTGTGCAGAATGATTAATTTTGTGTTTGTCTGAAACTAACCATATATGTGCTTGTTAATGATTTTATTTCATTGTATTTTTATTTTACTTTTTTCATATTTTTTTGCTTGTTCTTACATATGAAACTAACTGAGGTGCATTTGCAACTCTTTCTTAATTTTTTATTGTATTTTTTTTTGAACAAAAGCACTGCTATACATAAAGCAGTATTGTATTTGGTTACGTTTGTTTTTTGTTGTCATGTCGATCTTAATTATTAATTCTTTAATTTTCATCCGTTTGAAGAAAGATAAAATACCAAAAATTGTTACTTTCTCCATCTATGAAGGGCCAGGAGGGAGTTTATTAAAAGTGTGTTGCAAATGGACCTTGGTGAGCTGTGATGTAACACAGTGTGTACCTCCCCTGTTTGCTTACAGAGCCGAGCACCCATCTCGGCCAAGCTGGTGGCCAACATGTTGTCAGTGGCTGGAGCAGATCACATCATCACTATGGACCTCCACGCCTCTCAGATCCAAGGTTTCTTTGATATCCCCGTTGACAACCTATACGCGGAGCCTGCTGTGCTCAAGTGGATCCGAGAGAACATTGTGGAATGGAGGAACAGTATCATTGTCTCACCTGATGCTGGTGGCGCTAAGAGGTGAACACACACTTTTAAATTAGGTCAAATTATATGTGGTTCTATACTTATATTTCTCGAATCTGAATTCATCTTTAATTGTTTTAAGAACAACCAAATAATATTAATTTAGTACTCAATTGAAATTGACTAATCTCTTTTGTTTTATAGTATCATTGTTAAATGTATACCGATAAAAAGCTAAATTGTAACAAAAATTATGCTCTGAGATGTTTAACTACTACCACTGGAAAGCATTCATTTGTAACTTGACAAAAAAAAAGCCATTTTTAATGGGGAATTGCATTATCAAGCTTAACTTTAAGATATACCTAACTAATGGTTATTTAATTCAGAGGACTCTTAACATGATATTCTAAAATCAAGCATGTCATCCATTGACTCAAAAATTATGATGTAAACAAATTAGTATAAAGAATCAAAGAAATTGGTTTTTTCATTTCACAATGTCCTAGCATTTAAATAACCAATCAAATATATTGTTACATGGAGATATAACCAACATTTATAACTCCAGAAAATATTATATTCCTTACCTATTATCTAAATTACAGTAAATAAATGATGAAGAAATGTATTTAGATAGAAAAAAAAAAGGAAGAGCCTCTCAAATTATAACCGATTCGCTGGAACAATAAACTGTTAATGAAGATGAATAAATAAAACTAAATTTAGTCAGTCTTGTTTAACTCTGCTCTGTTAACTTTTGAGCTTTGGCATCAAAACTTCGCCAACAGGACAAACATAATATACTTCAACCCACAACAATGTTACCTTCAATGATGTTATGACAGATGTATATCGGTGAAATCTAGCTCAGAAAGAGAGGCTATACGCACGCTGTTCATTCTCAGAGCAGATTTCCAAAGTCATACAAATTGAATGCATCCACCCATAATATAAACTACTTATATATGTAATTAAAATTTATGGTAATATATATATATATATATATATTTTTTTTCCATCCACACAATAACATGCCTGTTGAGTTGTCATGTTTATTGTAATTTTATCATTTAAGAACATTTTGACACAAAAGTGTTTATCATTAATAATTTAAAACCAAAATACAGTAAAGCTAATACAATTATTCTATTAGCTTTACTGTATTTTTTTTTTCATTAACTTTATTAATAAGTCAGAATGAGTATGTGAGAGTTGGGCAAAAACATTGAATGATTATTGGAGTCTGTAACATAGTGATTAAAGATGGAAAAGCAAAAAAAAAATTCACATTTCAAAGTGAATTTCTTTATGGTTTTGTTTCATTGGAGAACTCTAAATACCTGGTAATAAGTTTCATGGGGTATCTTGTGGTTTTATTGCTGTGTATAAAACTGAAATTCTGGATTCAATAATTATTTTTACTAAATAACTTAACATTTCATTAACATTATAAGAATTAAATTCCATAATCCCTCATTTTATTGCATCTACTAATATTGCTATTGGCTTCACTATTTTTAAGAAATCATTTAACCTAACACTGCTAGACCTAAAATTTAATTTTCCCAAATTTATTTAAAACATCCTTAATTGTTCAGTCAGTGGACCTAAAGTATAAACTCCTAAACTTTGTCTTGTAAAATAAGTCCACTGAACGTCATCCAGTCACAAATCCAGGAAAATTCTGACCTTTTCGTTATCAAGTGTCTTCAGCAGTCCAAGTTCGCTGGCACTAGAACAAAAGAGTCATATATAATTTAAGAATATTTTGTATCTTCCCTCATTTTATTTTAGTGATATTTGTTTATGATGCTGAAGCCACCATTAGTGGAAGAAAGATTTTCCATGTTTTATGAAGAAGCAGCTCTTTTTAAATATAATTTTTGCTTGTATTTATTATATATTTTTTAATATATAATTGTTATGCTCCCTCCACCCCCCTCACCACCCTTCCCCGTCATCATTTGATTAAAATTAAAATTAGTATTTCTTGTTATGCACTTAATTTGATTGGTAATATGAACTTATAAGCTTGTGGGGTAAATTAATTAACTAATAATGGCTAGAAATATCATTTGTGTATTTAAAACCGAGTCATCTTAGTTAACCATTTTGTGTTTATAATCAATAACTATACACAAAATAGAAAGAATATGATGAACATTAATGATATTAACAATGATTTTTTTTCTTTTCAGAGTGACATCAATTGCTGACAGACTTAATGTTGAATTTGCTTTGATTCATAAAGAACGCAAAAAGGCAAATGAGGTGGCCTCAATGGTTTTGGTGGGTGATGTCAAAGACCGAGTAGCCATCCTAGTCGACGATATGGCAGATACGTGTGGCACCATATGTCACGCGGCAGAGAAGTAAGTAAAAATGGTGGTTGGTTAGTGTAAATATATCATACTTTACCAATCCAACTTCCATATTGTTCATATTCATTCTTATTTCTTCTCACAAATGTTTGTGGATAGCTTGTAATACATTATATGGATTTCTAGAAGCACATATTGGTACCATTAGCTACAAAGATAGTATAATCGTTGGATGTTTTATCTCTGGTCGTAAAAGATAGGGTTCAAACCCATCTCGCTCTCATTTTTTCCCTACCGCTTAGTTTTTCACCTGCTCTTAAGATGAATGCTCTGCAGTTCCTTGAGATCACTAATTATCAAAGTCCTCTATACTAGATATTTTGACTTATTTGTAATCAATACTGGCACTAGAATTCAAAGAATTTATTATAAACCACTTTCAACCAATGGGTTTTTAATAAGTAACAGTATTTAACATAGTGTAACATACTTTATAATCGAATGGTATTTTAATTAACCTTAATTTCAATGTTAATATTTAATTATCAAGCGTTCCAGTGCAATAAGACTAGAAAATTTCCAAAGTTTATCATTGCTTTTTCATATAGCCTACATAGCCTCTCCTCAAACTCCTAACTCGACTAGAATTAGTTTTTACCATGGGAACATAAGTCTCAAGAAAGTAATGAAGCACTGGAAAAACTGCAGACTTGTTTGTCCACTGGTCTTTTAATGTTGTAAAATTCAAAAATAAACTTTGATCAGCAAACTATTAGAGACATTTTTGACCATGTTTAAGAAACACAATAGAATTAATAGAAAACATGTCATTTCCCCACTAGTAGTACTAATAAGAGTGTGCATTATAACAAGTTTACTCATCTTTTTTAATACCTTGCACTGTAGATAATCTCATCAACTGTTTCCAGCAAGCACCTGAGTCACTTTAGTTAAATTCCTCCATATTCTTCTTTCCTTTCACCATTTTTCTTTCTTAATTTGCTTTCCTTCATCTCCTCTCACTCACTGTTATCTTACTTGCTTCCTCTACTTTCTCTGATATACTTGATGTACCCTAACTCTTTCCCAGACAACTTCATTCACAATACTTTTTCTCCTTGTGATAGCTAGCTTACTCTTAAAAAAATTAATTCCCATGATCCCCACTTCCCGGTTCTCTCTTACACCCAATGTTCATGTTTCTGCTGCATTTATATAACTATAGGTACAAAGCACATAATCTATATCAAATAAATGTTGTAATAGACACCTTTTTTATAGATGTTCAATTAGTATTCTACACCCTATTTACATTCTCCATTTGGAATTTTAATCAACAACCTGCAAGTGGAATGTATGAATGTATGTTACCAACCTTGGCTATAAACAAATATGATTATTGTGTGCTTCTTAGATTGCTGGAAGCTGGTGCAACAAAGGTGTATGCTATCCTAACTCATGGAATTTTCTCTGGACCTGCAATTTCCAGGATTAACAATGCTTGTTTTGAGGCAGTAGTTGTCACCAACACCATCCCTCAGGAGCAACACATGAAAGACTGCCCTAGAATACAGGTATGGCACTAGTCGATCACACCATCACACACACACAGTCTAGTAAATAGTTGACTTGGGAATCCAAGGTTTGATACATTACTGTTTCTCATAGCCTCCCAAGGTGTATGTTTCACCTGAGGGTGGACAGTATGTAAAGAATAAACACCACACAGGTATTTAAGTAGACCAAAAAAATTAAATGTCTCCTGTTCTTTTTTTTACTTTTTTGTAGTTGCCGGGAAATTTAAAAAAAAAAAAAGTAAAATATAGTAGACTTGTGGCTAGTAAAATCATTTTCTGGAACAACTACTCTATTCTGTCTAAGCTTACACGCCCTTTTGTCCTTCATCTACAACCACCCCGTGTCATGTCAATAAGAAAAAGGGGAAAAAAACTACAAAACTTATATCTAAGTAAAGAGGAAAGTTCACTCCTAGTTCTAAAATATCTTAAAATTTTCTGATGTTAGCCTATTAAATAAATGGTACGGCACACCGCACAGACTTTCTCTTTCTATAAACTCGTAAGATTTCTGAACGGAATAATGTACATTGTATCATCACCACTCCACATAAGAACACGCATAAAATAATATACAATGATATAGAATCAATGAGAAAAGAGACGCATCTTTGTCCACATAAGAGCATTTCAAACAGTTTAATGTCTTCCACAAGGGTCAACACTTCGTATTAAAATTTCGATTTCTGGTTAAAATTTTAACATTTTATATGGTGTTGCAGATCTTCAAGTCATCGCATTGATATTTAATTATTCATTTATACATTTTGACCAATAAAAAATGTAAATATTGACTATTGAGTCTAAAATGGAGATAGATCATTGCTGTGCAAACATTTCTCCTAAGAGCTTTAAGGAAAAATAACATACTTTTTTAGATACTTATATTTAATTACTCTATGGCATTGGAGAATTATTGCGTTAAGACTTAAGTAGTATATGTTTACAACTAAAGCTCACAAAATTGTATTAATATATTTGCAAATATCTCAGAAACTGTTGCTTTTATAAAAATATATGTCAAATAAAAGTTTTTTATTTCTAATAGTCCTACAATTTTGCAATGATAAGTTGTTTAGTTTCTCAAATAGTTGTGGAGATACGGAAATTAACGCTTCTGTAAAGTACCCTAAAAATCATTTTCATAGGAAAATGAAAATAGCCAGTTTATTTATAATCTTAATCAACGCCTAGATACGAATTTTAATCAAAATCGTTTGAGCAGATTTTGAGAAAACCAAATTTTTCTCTTTTCGCCCTTCAGTAAACTACCCTTAATTTTAGGGGTAGATATCCAATTCCAAAAACCCCTCGGGGCAACCCTATGAAAACCCTAGATATCAAGTTTCAGCTCAATCGGTAAAATAGTTTAGGCTCTAGTTGGAGGTACAGACAGACAGACAGACGGAAATTCAAAAACCACTTTTTCGGATTCAGGGAGTCATGAAACGTCAAAATTCATCAAAATCTCGAGTTCGAATTTTTTGACGATCACCATACTTTCTCTACCTGTAAGATAGAGAGAAAGTAAAAATGACTAATTTGTTAGAGGAAGGCTAATTCTGGAACCCTTGTTCACCAAGCCTAGTCTCATAGCTCCACAAATATGCTAATGCCACATTTTCACACATTTCCTTATATCAATAAAACTTAAACTAGATAGTGTTAAGGAAAAAGAGCCCTGTTGGAATCTTTAGACTTTATTTTTAGCATGAACAAAATTATAAAATAACACATTGTAGAATTAAACTTTGTGTTATAGCTGAACGTTTGAGCAGCAATTTCTTGCTTACTGAGGTGGCCCCCTTAACACAACTCGTGTTATCATCATACATACTCTTTAAAACTTCGCATTCTAGTCTAACCTTCTCCATTGCATTAAAGTAAACAAAAAATACCTAAGTTGTGTAATTTAGTTAAATTTGCTGAGTTCTGCTTACAGTCCGAATGTGTTAATTTTTTCACATTGTTGAAATTTACTTATTAATTTTATTTATACATGCATTTATATTTACGTTTAATGTGTATTTGTGTGGTTATACACAAGTTGTTTTAATGTGTTCATAACGAGTGTATGAAAAACACCACAATACTTACTGTACATAAAACTTAATTCCTGATTTGGTGGTATTTTACTCATTTTTATGATTCTTTTACTCTATCATTTTAAAAGCAAAAACTATAAACTGAAATAACTTAAGGGTTGTTTTGGTTCTTAGATAGATGGCTCTTTATTCCTTGGTTCTTTTCTATACAAGTTAAAAACATTATATAATAAATTCACATAGACATTGAAACAAATATAGTTGATGTCCAAAAATTTAAACTGATGTGATGTGGCGGGTTAAAGTGCTAAGAGGCTGAAAAGTGGGAATTTATGAAGAACTACAAAGAGAAGTTTGTTTCTCTCAAAGCTTAACTCAACCTTCCTTTAAAGTTGGCTTCCTTCCCTATTATTTACATTACATTACTTCAAGCTGAGGATTTCCGCACGTCCATAATAGACTCTGCCTTAAAATATGAGTGAAGAATGAGTGGGCATATGATGACTTCTGGATGTCTTAGTGGCTAGAGCATTGGCGCACTAAGCCAAAGATCTCGTGTTCGATTCCCGCTAACAGATGTCATTTTCATTTTAAAGAGTATGATATTTATATGGGGCTATAAGGGTAACTAACAAATATAATACCTTGGCTATTTATTCCATTAATTCATAATGTTTCAACACTGTTCATATAATTATATTAATTAAATTCATGGTGATTTAGTAAGGAGAGTTATGATATAATAATAATTATGTTTTAACCCTTAAACCCCCAGTGCGCAAAGTAATGGCTAAAAGACTCATAGGGTCAATGCATCAGCATAAGCCAAATCTTGTCTTTTAGTGATATGTATGGTTACTATATTGCATCAAAAACTATTTTTTGACCTAATAAAATATGTAGTAGATTGATATGTTATGCTCACCATGTTTACATTATGGTGTAGATCTCTTTATCTCGGCTTGTGATTTTTTTCATGTTTTAATATTTTTATAAGTTTAGTAGCTGATATTTTGTTTTGTTACTAAAGTTTATATAGTAGTAATGATTATTTTTTACATTTTTTCTGGAGTTTATCATATACAAGTGTTGTTTATTTGAATTTTTTTAGCTAGGCAATGGCGAAACACAGGTGCTGACTCATAAATTACATATACATTATTTTACAAAAAATTGTGAAGTTCAGAATCAAATGACACTACAAAAACAAAACTTTTACAGAAATAAATGCTCTTTAGGGATAACTGATGAATAGGGCTTTGTGAGTACTCGTATTCCGAGCTTCAAGCCGAGCTCATCACTTAAGCTCGAAATTGAGATCGAAAGTTTTGTAGGCTCGTCATTTTCGAGCTGCCACTTGATGTACTTAATAATGAGATAATATTAGCATTTCCACTTATTAATCAGTCAGTTACTTAACAAATTGTTAAAAGTTAATTTCAATTTTCACATTATTGACATAATAGAACTTTAAAACCACTTTCGCCCACTAAATTTATTCAATATTTTCGTCCATTTTGAATTATACTTGATTGATGTTTACTTGAATTGCCATGACAAAGTAATGAAAATAAAAATAGCTAAGAATATTACTAAGTAATAAATGAATGATTCTTTTTACTATTTTTACACGGTACTTTTCTAAAATAATAATTTATGTTAAATTAAAAATGTAATATCAAGAATATATTAAATGTTTTCAAACCTAAAATATTTAAAATTCGTAATAAATAATACGTTTAGCTACAAAACTAGCTCTAGTTTAGTTATTATTTAGTTATAGAATTATTTTGGTTAGTCTGTTTAAAATAAATATTTATCTTATTTATTGCAATACATATTTTACCAAACTTACCACATTTAAATTAAAAAAGCATTTACTATTTCATATTGTGTGCTAGAAATATTATTTTAGTCATATTATTTTAAATTTTAAAGTATCAGCATTAACTTTTATAAGCATTAAAAATTGAATTGAAGTAAATTTCACAATAAAATAATGTTTAACAAGAACCTATACAACACGCATCTGCAACTGCGCATAGAGGAATGGAAATGGAACAGAAGACGTGATCATGCACGATTACACTAAGGAATAATAAACAAAATATTAAACACTTCAAATTTCTAAATGTTTATGATTCTTACATTTTCTTATACGGTAAATTAAGTTACTGAAGCATATTTTGGGGAAATATTAGCTTATTAAAACATTAATTTTATTAACTTTTTATCAAAACAGTGTAGAAACACTACAATAATGTACAGTGGTAGTGAGGGAAGCCAACCTGAAAGGATAGTTAGGTTAGGCCTAGATATAAACAAACACACTTCTCTATTTTCTTTCTACACTTTTACACTTCCCACTTCTTCAAACTTCCACAGTTGCACATTGTTTTAAATTTTAGGAAATATTTATTTTTCATATAAAGAGGCATTAATGAAAAATAATATTCCCGAAAATTCAAACTAATGTGCAACTGTGGAAGTTTTGAAGAAGTGTAAGAGTTTAAGAAGACATGAAGAGAGAAGTGTGTTTGTTCCTATCCAGGCCTAACCTAACTATCCTTTCAGGTTGGCTTCCTTCACGATAATTTACTTTACATTATTGTACAGTGTTTCTACACTGTCTTGTACATTTCCAAGCCATCATGCAATTCATTTTATTAACTTTTTTAATAATTGTTAGTGTAATTTGAATGTCCTTTAAAGACATGAGTTTTGAAACAATTTTAATTATTTTTTATTAGATTTTCATTTGAGCGTTGTTCTTATTTCTAAATTGTGTTTTATAAGTGTTATTTACTATTTATAAAAATGAGTGCTATTCATATTTTAAGAACATGTGTTTGAATATACTTTCTAACATTTTAAAATTATGAATATACAACACTCAAACTCGGGAGCTTTTAGAAATACTAGACTCGAATGAAAAAACCCAATCCCGCAGACCCCTACTGATGAATAAAGAGTATTAGAAGATAATTTTTCACTTTTAAACTATACATTTTAATTTGATTTTCTAAATTTTCAAATTTCCAGTTTTATATACAAATTATCTATTAGTAATGGATAACTTTTTTTACTCTTCCATGTTCATAGTAAAAGTGTGATTTTTTCTTGTATATATGTTGTTTTAGGGGGTTAGGGAGTGGTATTTAAAAGTCTACGAAACAACTATAAGAAAATTGGCCTGAGTGTTTTCGATCAGCATAGTAAAAATGTGCCGAATGTAAAAGGGTTGATGTTCAATATTATTTTGCACCTTGAAATTACTGATTAAAAATAATAACACTTGTTAACTTGTGGTGTGTTTGATTGCAGTGCATTGATGTATCCATGATGTTTGCGGAGGCTGTAAGGAGGACTCACAATGGAGAGTCTGTGTCATATCTTTTCTCTAATGTGCCCTATTGAACTATTATTCAGTTTTCATGTGGATCTTGCAAATAGAATGTTTCATTTCTTTTATAAAAAAACCCAGCAAAAAAACTGTCTTTGTGAAGAGAATCTCGAATCTTATCCTGCTGTTTTAAATATTGCTATAGACTCTTTCTCAGAAAATAAGTTGTTGGAATTTTTTTTTCTTTTAACTATTAAACTTGATTGGTTTTAAAGATATTTTAAGAAAGAAAAAATGTGTTCTTCCAACACAATCCATCTGCTCCAAAATTTTTGCCCCACATTGTATACGCTTAAAACTCACTGACAGGATATTATTAAACTGAGAATATTCACTATTGAATGAAATGTCCGTCATGAATTTAAGTTGATTTCTGAAATGATTTAACTTTAAACCATAGCGTGGGGGGGAAAAACTTGCCTCATATATGTAATTTATTAAAATACTGTAGAATTGATATAGCTGAAATTATTTTAACATATAAAAGTATACTAATATATTTTTTATGTTTAAAAAATATACTTGTCAAATTGATTGAAGAAAACAGAAAATTGCATTTTGATGCAATTTCTGGTCAAAGTATCATCATTTACTCAGTGAAATAGCCGACAGACTATTTTATTATATTTGGGTGGAAAAAAGTAACAATTTAGGTTTATGACTCTTTAATTTACCCAGAGCCATCTGTGGCATATGCACCTAAAATTAATTGGTTAGTTTCTGTATTCATGTTTTGTGGACATTTAGAAGGGCAAATATATTTCCAGAAATTTGACAGTGTTATTTGCACCTGGAAAAGTCGAGTTTGTTGTGATAGGAAGAAGTTGAAAAAATTTTCAAAATCTATTGCAGCTTTCCGATATTTTTTGCAATGAATTTTTAAATACAAAGTATAAGATCATATGTAACTCAGTGTAGACAAATTGTTTTATCTACATTTCATGTGATTTTGTGACAAGCACTTGCATATTTGTATTTATTGTTTAAGTTAAAGAGGGATAGCCAGCACAATTACCTGAGTGATGCTGGAGTAGAAATTTAGATAAAACACAAATAAATACAAAGATTGGTGGTATTATTAGTGTTGCTGGTATATAAATTATTAGATTAAACACTAATAAACATAAAAATGTGTTATCATTGTTTTATCCAAATAATTTTACTCCATCACTCAAGTAATTGTGCTGGTCTTAATTCAAACCAAATTTGTATCAAGTAATTCTTTTGTTAAGAATTTGATAGAAAACTGTGAAAATAGGGGGATTTTTTATTTTTTTGTTTTTAATATAAAATAATGAGAAAATGCATTATTTTTTTACCCTTGAAACACTTGAAAAGTTAGGGAATTTCAAAACTTAAAAACTCTTTTGAGGCTTAGAAAGTTTCTCTTAGTGAAGAGCTCTTTTCCCTTTTTGAAGCACATTTGGTTATATATAGATATAAGGTAAAATAGCATTAATTTTCAGTTTTTTTAGCATTAATTATTGGAAATTTAGCGTTTTGTGGCATAATTTAGCATTTTGTAGCAAAATAGGTAAAAATGTCTTTCGTCAATGTTTTTAGGGCCTATACAAAGGATTTATGATAAAAGCAACGACTAACGGAATGTGGCGATTAGCCGGATGGGCTGTGGAAGGCACAGGATGCAAGTAAAACCCGAGCTGAAGCACACAGACGAGTGAAACTCAATGATTTTATAATCACTTATTTCTGCTGAAAAACATCGTTTTATAGAAATTCTCAGCATTTTATTTAAATGCACAGCATTTTCAGGGAATTCGCGTCTATTTCGCTAAATAGAATAATTTAGCTAAAAACTCTCAAAATCACATTTTTCGCGTTAATTCGTGAAATAAAAA
Organism: Timema genevievae; assembly: GCA_902155825.1. Lineage (NCBI taxonomy): Eukaryota > Metazoa > Arthropoda > Insecta > Phasmatodea > Timematidae > Timema > Timema genevievae. The sequence goes on along the minus strand of CABFWO010002028.1, from coordinate 69,440 downwards.
TCACTTTAAACACTTTCAAATGCCATGAAACGCAAAGAAAACTTATAAATACCCTATTTTCGACCCTTTTTTTTTCTTTTCGCGTTTTTCGCAAAAGTGAATTTACCCCATCTCTAGTTATATATTATGTAAGAAAATATAAAACAACGTAATAGAAGGGAACAAACTAGGGATGGGCCCACAAATCTTAAGTATGTTTGAGATTTGAAAAAAAAAATCAGATTTGAGACTCAAATCCTTAAAAAGATATATTTTTCAATTTTTCAAGCGAAATTTGTTATAGAGCTCTAATACTGCCTATTGGTGGTTCAGAACCACTTATAATCATAGGATGAACCTAACAACCAGGCCCCAGATCAGCAATTTAATACTTAACTGTATGTTATAATAATTAATGGATTATAAGAAAGAATGTTAGCATTTAGTTACTATATGTATTTTATATTATTCGATTATATTTATATTTCCTCATACGTTCATATTTTTTTCCAAGGTTTGGATTAGGATTTGAGATTCGATATTCTAAGGTAAATTGAGGTTTCAGATTTGTAAAATAGTGGATTCGACCCATCTCTAGAACAAACACAATATTGCTTTTACAATGAAAAGGACACAGTTCACATTTTACACTGCTGCCACTGTACAAAGAGGTAATGAATGGCTACCTCTGGAAGAAAATCAATTGTTACTGTCCATTATCTATCCTCTCTAAGTGTACTATCACTCTTTACCAATTTCCTTTTTCTCACTTTTGTGTGTTTTTTTTCTCTCTTTTAGGAAGTGTCACACTCCCTCCTGAGGAATTCTGATAGAATGAAACCTAGGTTGAAGGATTTAATGCTAATGATCACTTTTCTTCAGGCAGCCATTACCTATTTGTCCAATGACACTAATGTAAAATGTGAACTATTGCAAAAGCAATAGTGCATTTGTTTTTAATTTTATGTATTTCTATCCATCTTTTATGCACCTTTTCCCATATTTAACAAAACTTGAAAAGTGTATCAACCCTGTTAGAAGACTTTGCTTATGCCTGATAAAGTCAATTATCTTTCTTTCACGCATTGCTTCATAGGCTTCATAATTAAGGGTTAAATTTTATATAGGCCGTCAAAATACTTTCAACTATAGAAAACCTTTTTGTTCTAAGCGAGATTTCATCAAGTCCATATTCACAAAACATACCATGAGAGAATGGATGATTGTTTTCACTTTGTGCTGTTTATTTTATTGGTTAGGAAAATAGTCTTAACTGGACTGGATTCAATGTTTGTACTTGAACTGACAGGTTTATTGTCTTATTTCAATAAATGATACTGAGAGTTGGAAAGAATATTGGAAGGGGTGAGGTGGGGGAGGGGGTGGATATTGTAATTAAATTAAGAATGGTAACATGTTTGAATTTAATGTTATGACGGTAAGCTAATTATGTACCATTTAGCTGTGATGAGTGTGCAGAATTCTTTGTGATTAACTTGACTGATTTGGTAGGGTAATACTGTTCATTGCTTTATTACACTTAACTAAATAGATCTTAACCACTTACTTGTTGGGTTTTAATTTTTTTCGGAACTAAAAAGATAGGATTTTTTATTTTAAATTTGTTGGGTTGAAGACAATTTTAGGTAAAAAAAAAACTTATACAATTAGTTACTATAAACCACCCCTGATGTCATTAGTGTGTAGTATGCTAAAAACATCTATTGAGTAAAAGAGAACTTATAAGAGGATAAAGTAGAAAAACCCGACCCAATCGAGATTGAAGCGTCAAAGATTACATTGCCCGAGCTAGACACAAGGCAAGTCAATATTGGTAAGAGGCGGCTTGAATCAAACGCGGGCAAGTCGAACAAGAGAAATTATAAATTATATTCTCATCATAAACATGTAGCTCTTTGATTAGCTTAGTAGGGGAAATCTGGACTCTTCAGACCACCTTGCTGGCATGTTTACTCTCTACCAAGCTACTCATTAAGTTTTAGTAACTGTAAACACTCTCCACACATCAATAATAAGAGTATGTAACATTACTCGACTCTTTGATTGCAATGCAAAATGAAGGTGATGTAAAAATTAATAGGGGTGTGTAAAGCTTTGACTTCACTTTGAGAACAATTACGGCTTTGACGAATACAAAGCTACGTCAGTGAAAATATTGACAGCAGAAATACTCAAATATTGCTATTCTGAGCTGATAAATACATCACAAATCAATATTCTATGGAAAAAATTTGAAGTAAAAGTAATTGAATTGTAAATTGTAATGTTATTTATCAGAATAAAATGTTCTGACACCATAGCTCAGTCGGTAGCTTGTCTGTCTACTGAGCTAAGAGTCCCGGGTTTGATTCCTGGCATGGCAAAAAAAAAATTTTTTTAGTGAAATGTGGGTTTGCCCTTTAACATTGATAAAATAATGGCCAAGGACTGGATGTTGTGCCTGCCCTAGTTTTAGTTAGATTATAAGGTATATGAAGCTACGACAGGCCTAGCCAGCCGGTAGTGGAAAAATATATGGCTTGAATTAAAAAAACTGACCCAAACCATAGGCTGTAAACAGTAAATTAAAACAGACTAAATGCTATGCGATTAAACATTTTCCAAGTAATTCTAGTGTATAAAGCTATATAAATAACTAACAATAAATATTTGAATTTCAGTTAGACTTCATATTCAATTTGGGTTCGCTTTGAATTGAAAAAGTGCACTTTTTTCGCACACCCCTTATAATTAATATTCCTCTTATGGAATAAAGCTTTGTATTACTTCTTTTAAATATTGTAAATGGCAGAGTATGTTTCATTGGTAGTTTAGTATGAGGTATTGCAATATAAGTGTCTTGATTTGGAGCTAACTAGACTTGGAACATAATAATATGGAGTTTTTTTATATATTAAGTTGAATTTAACTTTTTAAGAAATAATCTATTGGCAACCTATGCCTGTCTTAGATTCTACAACCTTCCTTCCCGATTATAAAATGTATATTAATTCCAATCATTAAGTTCCTTTATCAAGGTTTCACAAAGATTAAGAATAAGGTTCTAAAACAATGTATTTTTAAGTTTGTCATTAGAAATTTACAAAATATTTGTACAACAAATAGATATTAGATTTATAAATAAAGAAAACTACACATTAATAGATACCATACTTGCTCTGATGTCCCACCCAGCCAGCTAATGGATATTGTGTGTTATTCTATGTTTTTACATACTAGACCCCAGTAGTTTTTAATTTATTTTAATTAAAATTAAAAATAGTAAAATTATATTCAGACCTTTAAAAAAGTTCTGAAAGAAGTGTATAGTATTTTATTACTCTTCATAATAAATTTCTGGGTTAATGGTCTTAATATTTGGTTTGGTTATATTTTAATTTAAGATACTTTTTTGGCTGGCTCTTATTGGCTTTCAACACTAGCATTTAATTTTAGTGATGTATTTATCCCAATATAAGACTTAATTATACCTTACGTAAGGATTTAATTTGGAGGTTGGTTGGATGTCAGTTAAGGGAATGAATGGAGATGTCAGGATAGGGTTGAATGGCGGGCGAGATCATGTTCTGAGGACCATGAACTTAGTTCTTAAGGTCAGAGAGGTAGTTTGTTATTGGCTATAAACATTTATAGCATAGTACTTGTCCTATAGTTGCGAAAAAATATGTTGATACAATTTAATGAATGTTTTAAAATATACTCTATTAGGTTCTCCTGGCTTAACTGATTTATTTTAAAATCTAAATGTTAAGTATATCTAAGCTGAAATAAGTCACTAGGTAATTGGGTCTATTCTTTACTATAAAATGTGATGTAATAGCTTTTCAAATGTGAGTAAAGTAACACAGCATCAACACATTTTAGTTTATTATAGTGTTATTTTGTTTTTTAATGATACAACTGTAATAACCTTTTTGTCAAAAGAAAGGGGGGTCCTTAAAATATTTGGAGTTTCATGCCCTGTGTGGTCATTTATTTGGATAGATACTGTATATTTATGCTAGTGCTTGAATTTTGTTTTTCATTAGTTTTTCATGTATTTTTTTATAAGTCTTACACTATATTTTTGTATAAGATATTAGAATGTTGTTCTTCATTTCAGTATTGTTGATGTAAACCATGTATGTTTGATAAAAGCATTTGATTGTGTGTGCTCAAACCTTCCACTGTAGAATTACACAGTACAGAAAGACACTTCTTTTGTTGTTTTTTAATCCTTTTTAATCACCTTATTGAAAAAATTATAATATTTTGTATAAAGCATCAAATTTGTACACATTCTGCCAACCAGAAACAATGGTTTCTTGTGTGTTTTATGACATGGTAAATTACATAATTTTACATAAACTCTTGATATTTGTGATTGGATTATTTTTTCTGGCTACAAAATTGTGATAGCAAAATTATATTTATGGACATACTCTAGCTAATATTACAAGGACAAGATGGGTCACTAGAATATCAAACGAAAATGGTGGGTTTCTAAGGTTTAAATTTACAGTGAAAATAGCAACACAGTATCAATTTGACTAAACAAAGAGGTTGCCTCTGAAAGAAAATTGTTTATCACTGCCCAATACCTCGACTTGAATTTCATTATTTCATAACTGTTCATTAGGAAGTGTGTAATGTGTAACACAACTACTTTAAAGTGTTAACCAATAAACAAATAGTCAAATAGTAGTAAACAGAAAATGTCACACCGTAAAGGACAAAACAGTTCATGGTTAATATTAACATGTACTTTATTTAAGTTTGATTATATTTGACTAAGTGGCTGCTGGATGATGTATTCAGTAGGATTTGCACACTGTTTTGTTAAAAGGTTTAGAGAGCCTGGTTGTGGTTTTATAAAACTTATGTCATTCTCACCTCTTAATTTAGGATGTCCCAGAAGATTTCGAAGTAATGGAGTCTGCTTACGCAAATAGATTGCTGGTTTTTTCAGGACATTATTGGTTTGGCTGGATGCTTCTAATATGTGAAAACCATACCAGTATTTTACTGAGCTCTTGTAGACCTTAGTAATACTTATCTGATTTTTCAGGTGACTGGAGTTTCAGCTAGTCGAAGGCTTGTGTGGATGGATAATGGAAAACTATGTTGGAAAAACCACCTTCACTATATCTGACTGGGATTCGAACCTTGATCTCCTTGTTATCACCAGTCTAGTCTTCTGTGAGAGTAATGCTTTAGAATATCCTAGTTCTGTAAAAGCTTCTTGAAAACTTTCTATCAACGATGTGGTAAGTATTTATGGCAATACTATATGTGAGAGATATTTTGGTTTTGCATGGGAGTCAGCTATTGAAGTGTAGATATTTTCTTTTTGTGGTTTTTATATCTGCCAAAGTCTTGATGTGACCATCTACTGGTACTGACCTTATTACTACATCAAGGAATGTCACCTGATTATTGGATTTATTTGAGGTGTATTTCAGAGCCGAAAAAGATGAGGTTGTTTAAAAAATAAAGTTAAAATTATCTTGGCTGGCTGTTCATACCATGAATGTTATTTATGGAGTCAAACGACCAGAATGATTTTGTTAATTTGACAGGCAAGAAATTTAGTATCAAGTTTGCCCATGAGCAAAATGGAATAAGAAGGTGCCATCCTTTTGCCTTTGGTTTGTATGAAATCGTCGTCATCATCCATGAATTAAAAGTAGCTCTTTTCCAGTATAAATTTAGTGAGATCAAGGATAAATTCATATATTGTTGGTGTGCCAGGAAAAGTTAGACTGCAGTCAGGCCATGTGACCATGAGCAATATTTGTATACAGTGACATCGATAACATTTATGGTGTTTTGAGGCAAAGGTTGTGGAAGTCTCGTCAGGTATGTAAGGCAATGTGTATGTGTGTGTGTGTGTGTGTTTTTTTCACATCTGTAGGTGGACATAATTTGAAATTATTTCCATTAGTGATCCTGAGTTGGAAGATGATTTTGACTGTGGTATGGTTTCTTCATGCATTTTTTGGAAAATTAAAATTTTTACACGTGTTTTTTGATAGAAGAAATTGAATGATGGATGGAGAAAGTTTTTCTATATTGGTCTCTCTAGTGTTGAGTTCTTGAATATGGTTGGATTAGAAAATTGGATGGTGGAGTTGTCTCTTTTTAAGTAAATGAGTCTGAAATCTATATGTGCACTTCTAGGATGTAATTATCATAGCTCATTACTACTGTAGTAGATCCTTTTGTTAGCCATTTGTATTATAATGTTCCAATTACGTTGGATTGATTTGATAGCATGATGGTGTTCAGGAGTTAAGTTTTGGGTAGTGTTTTGAAGAAATTAGGGTCAAACTTTTTTTAGTATTGGTAATATTAAGCTAAAACTGGTGATCTGCTTGCACTGGTGGGGGGTGTTCCCGGTTGGTTGGTTGGTTGGTTGTAGTGTTTCAAATGGCAGAGATGTTTGGTGAAGTTCAGTACATCTTTAGTTAGTTTTATTTAAGAGTCAACTTTTAGATATTTAAACTATTGGCTATTTGAGAGCGATCAAATACTTTTTTAGTGTTCAAAACTAGTTAAGTTTGTAAGTTGTGCACATTAAATATTCAGAATAAACAAAGCTAGCTTTTAAAAAACACATTTAATTCAAAGATACATTAATTATCTGATTTTATAAATTAAAGCTTCGATCAAAGTTGGATAAATGTTGACTTAAAATATGTATTTGGTATGTTACTAAACATTGGAAGAAAAATCTTGGCTTTTATTTTAAAAACTTTCAAGTTTGTTTTATTATTTTATAATTCACTTTATGAATTTTGCCCAATTCCTAATAAATCAACTAGAAGACCTTTCCAAAGTTCCAAAACATACTGTTATATGGATTCACTACTAGGAACTGGTAGATTTTGATTATCCTAAAATAAAACTTCTTAAATGGAAAACATCTACTTTGTTCATTTGAAAATATTGTAAAGTTTAAATCAGCAATGAAATATAGTCCCCCAAAAAACTTCTATCCAGCACAAAATATTAATTTATCGTTTACACTAATATAACAGTTGTTTACTTATATTTATCAGAGGTAAGACAGTATTTCAGTAACATACATAATCTTATATGTAAATAATTAAGTAGGGCTTTAAGCTAAATTATTATGCAATAACCAAAATAAAAAATATCAGAAAGACAAAATAAAACAATATCAACCACATAGTTTACTCTGAGTATGTCGTGATGGTGATAGCCGGAGGTTTTTAGTGTGGATACATGTGTTCTAAGTTTCAAGGCCTTCACAAAGGGTAGGCTGAACTTTTTTATTCCCAAAAATTATACAAAAGTAAAATGCAACAAAGCTTGTCATGTCACCCTGTATCTTAAACACAAACACCTATACCACATCCACTGTAGGAGTGTAGGTAGCTATCAGAAGCCTGAAAGAGTGTAATGTCAAACTATTTGGAAATGATTATGTGCCTAGTAATATTATTTTAGCATCGTGATCAACAGTTTCCAGCCTATGGTCGGGTTAGTTTAGTAAAATTACTCCATCTTCCTCTATCCTTCCACCATTCTTCTCTCACTTGAACACACTCTGTTATCTGCTCCTCCCGTCTCTTTCTTGGCCTCCCCTGCAGTCTTTTTACAAGGTAATGTGTTAATATTTATTTTAAAACTTTATTAGTTTGTGTGGTGTAAGGACAATATTACCCTTTTCATAGTTTTTTTTATTTTAACCTACACCATTCCTTCATTTAAATATAAATCAAAATGTCTTCCTTCCACCCTCCACTTAAGGTGGGAATGTAGGAAATGCAGGTAAAGGCCAGTGTTTTTGCAGCTTTTATTGCAAAACTTTTTTTTTCTTTGACAAAATAAATAAAATGACTTATAGTGTTAAATTTTATTCACATGGTGATATCACTATTTCTTGAATATCTGTCATGAGCATTGGGCACTAGATGAGAATCCCTTTAATTGAAGAGATAAGGAAAAGTTGTCATTAAATTTCAGGATACCCTTGCCCCAACAACCTGTTGAGGTCACCATGTGAGCAAAAAAAAAAAAGTTTGTACTTTGATTTCTTTTTACCAAAAAATATTTTGATGGTTTTTTTTAAGTTTACAAAATATACTATTTTAGGATAAAAAAAATTCTTTGACAATGTAAAATTATTTTTAGGATCATTTAAGAAGGAATGATTTTTGTAAATGTTATAGCTTTGAAACTTGCTGATTGAAATTTAAATATATTAACACGGGAATTCCTATCTTGACTTGCGGCTACGTTACAGGTTAACTGCATTATTAAATACCAACAACCATATTATTGATTTGTTGTGTAAACAACTGGTGTGCTGATACAAGGAGCCACCTAGTGAGTATGTTGCGAGTTCAAGATAGTTGAGACAAGAACCTGAATAGAGTGGTCAAAGAATAAATCCAGGGTCCAAACACCTGTTTGTGTGTCATTTTTATGAATTAAGTATAATTATCTGCAAATATATTCAATAAGATATTTTTAAACCTAGAAAATTAAGGAAAACAAATTAATGATCGAAAACAAGTGATAGGACCATAATATTTTCGCCATTATAAAATGGAGAACTCAATAGCCTCTTCATGATGAAGTAAATAGATGTTTTGGTGTATAGTTAATATTATATAGAAATCTTGTAGAACTTTATTTGGGAATTTCTTCAAATGGAATACATAGAGAAAAATAAGACTTAAATAGCCCAATAAATGCCTTTTATTTTTCACATTATAAACAACTTTATTGAAAAAAACATTACAAATACATATATTTTATGTTTTTGAAACTTGCTTAGGTCATATGAAAATTTAAACTGATACATCATCACAAAATGTGAAAAATATTTTTTTTTAAATACAAAACTTATCAAGGAGAGTTTGTTTGAATAAAAGTAGTTACTAAATTTATTTTTAAAATCACAGATAAAATTAATTTAGTGAGGTTTTTTTAAAAAAAAAGTATTTCAACTCTATAATAAATAAAATAAATATGCTATAAAAGTTTAATACCTAACTTAAGTCTTAATGGAGTCACCTTTTGAAGTAGTTCTAAATACTGATGGATTAGATCACTCCTTGGTACATCCTAATGGTAAAGTGACATCAAAAACTATTGCAGGATTGGTCGGAAGGTAGTTGAGATCACAGGTAGAAGCATTTATGTAGATTATTTTCCCATCAGTTGAAATTCCATAGCCTGAAATTAAAAATTACAGTAGTATAAGATACAATTAATATAAATGTCACATTTCATGTATTTACCAATACTTATGGCCAGTTTAGTAGTCAGATTGCGCAAGCCTCAAGTGTGGCACTATACTAAAGACAGGACAACACCTAGATCAGAATGGAATAGGTCAGTTTCATATGCAAAACTGGCCCATTCCATCAAGCTAGGTATTAAGTATAGCGCCACACTCAATCTGACTATGAAACTTGTCCTTAGACTCAAATTCCAATTTTTAAATTTCAATTACCATTCTCATGTTTGATTTCTTGAATAAATGTATTTGTGAGATTGACATATTAAAATGGAGCATAAATGGCAACCTTGATCCAATGATGGTTGTGTTATTGATACCCAGTCAGTGGCTGACAATCTCTCACGTACGTCATAAACTCTTGCTTGAGTTATTAGTGATTAATGACCTTGAGCAAGGGAATACTCGACTGATTCTGATTCAATTCCTGTGTCCAGGTGGTATTTTTCAATTATATCTAATATATGTTAAGAGTGTGCTATTAAAAGTAGCTGTGTTTACAAGTAACAGTGAAAACTAATTTCTTCTCTCTTAAATAAAAAGCATGTTAAAACTTTGATGAGTATATGCCTATGCGTGTATTTACATATATAATTTTTAAGCTATAACCACTATCCCTGTTTTCAATAAAATGCATGATGTGAGCCGGAAAGTGAGCTATAGCAGCCGCCGGTATTAGCGATGATAGTGCCAACATTTGTGGATAGAGGGTGTCATGTGGTCAGCACAACCACCCCTCCGGCCATTATTCACCATTTTCTAAACTGGAGCTGCTGCTACTTTATTCAAATAGCTCCTCATTTGCCCTACCTAAGCTGAGTTTGACCCCATTCCAGAACCATTAGACCACAGAGAATGTTAATTAAGTTACATATTATCACCAATAGGCTTAAACCATTGAAAACTTTAATATATTGTGATTGTACATCAAGCTGTTGGAGAGTTTAATAATTGCATATTTTTGCCGAGTGTTATAAATTTGTTTCACTTAAGGTGGTGCAATTCTAATACAAATAGTATCAACAATTACCAATTAATATTCTATTGAGGTAGTTGGTTTAGTATTACATCTTTGTATCATCTATTGCTTACTAGTTTACAACCTTTGAACAGTTATACCTCAACTTCAACAAAGCCTTCGAGTTTCAATTATAGCCACATTTCAAAAAAAAATTGTGTGCTTTGCGCTCTTTAGTTGCAATTTGTCACCACTGTGTGTTATCCTGTATTTTTTTAATTGTTTAGTCCTTGAATCAAAGTTTTTCTGTGTGCAGCATTATTTTATTTATTCTTATGTTTATTTATGTTTTGCACACATTTTAAAATGTTATAGAGTTATATACATTTTTGGAACCCCTAATGCTTTTACAAGCTAGATAAAGGCTATGCTTTGACTTATAAAACTGCACTCTGGTCCCTAGCCCATCAAAATTTAAGTGTGGTATTGCTCTAATAACCTTTACTCAAAGGGCAGTAAATAAACCTATACTATTTTAGTTAGAAAATAGTAGCACATTGGCTCTTGACCAGTGTGCCAGGACAGTCTGTGGTGAATCATACTTGGCGGCTTCTAAGTGAGACAAAATGAGTGGGATAGATATTGCTAAAGGGTTGATTTTAAGATAAACACTTTATGCGCAAAAGACAAGATAAAGTTTGAAAGAATTAATATTCTAACTATAAATGTAATTAACAAAAAATTGTTCATATTTACAAATGTATTTATGTTGTTTTGGATATTAACTTTGTAATATTGTGAAGAAAATAAACCAAATGATTGACATATGATAGGCAAAAACAATCAGCCCGGACCTACTTAATATAAATACTATGTCATATTAATAATAGTATTAGTATTTAATCTAATATCTATCTATTCACAAAGAGCCTCGGTTAACAATTTCTCGCATATAAAAACAAGTTACAAAATCAAGTCCTACCTTCATGGATGTGCCCAAACACATGGTACTTGGGCCTGACTCGATGCTGAACAGTGGTTAGGAGCTCAACACAGCCTGCTCTAATACCGGAGCAGTACAAATCAAGTCCTACCTTCATGGATTGTGTCCAAACACATGGTACTTGGGCCTGACTCGATGTTGAACAGTGGTTAGGAGCTCAACACAGCCTGCTCTAATACCGGAGCAGCACAAATCACCATGCCCTACAGGGGGAGTGTGTGTCACCAGGATATCCGTATCTGATGGTATCTGGTCCCACTTGCTCAGGCACGCCTCTCCCCGCGGCACATTGAATGCCCACTTGCAGAACTCTGGCTGCCTGCAACAAAACCATCTTGTGGATATTTGATATGCATGTTACAACATGTAGGCCAGTGCCATACTGAAGGGAGGATTCAATCCCCCACTTAACCAACAAGTAGGTGCAGAATCGTACTGAGAGGGAGGGTATTTTGAGGGGACCGAAATATCCCTCACCCTGAAAAGTAATTTTAATGATACATTTTTGTTTTCAGTTATGTTTATGCACATCTGTTTACAAAAAAAAAGTTTTATTTTGAAACTAATATTTTTATGTATGAAAAAAGTGCATTGAGCAAAAATATTTAGTGATAAATAAAATGATAGAATATTAGGAAAATGGTAGAGCACAAATAAAAGTAACACTGACACACATTTACACACACTTCAATATTTCGATGCTATTGTAGTAATTACTACTACTTCCTGAGGAAGATGCTATAATAGTATCGAAATATTGAAGTGTATTCTATCATTTTATTTAAAACTAATATTTTGTGTGAGCCGTTGTTTTAAGAAGATACAAGTGTTACTATAATACTTTTTAATTTAATATTGTATGCACTATAATATCTATTGTTACCACAACCCCGAAATAAAATACATGGTTGTATTAATATATTTTGTTCTCTCAAGACGTTATGAAAAAGCCAATATTATAGAGTAATTCTCAGTGAAATATTATTAGAAGTCTTTTTCAATACTTTTGATTGATAATCTAGTGTTACTAAGAAAATAATTATTTCCACCTAGGTTAACATTAGTGACTTTTAATCAATGCTTGCAATAAAAATCTTCTGCTAGCTGTCAGTTACCACCACACCACCAGTGGTGAATGGACTAAATAGGCCTACATATAATATATCATCTAGAAAGAAACTATGCTTGATTTTAATCTGACAATGTTTTGATCAGTGGATTTTAGTCTGTATGACGCTAGCACAAAGTTACAACTTTCATTGAAATAAAATGAATGGCATTGACGGAGTGTTATAAGTAAATAGTCTGATAGATTTCATAAGGAATTTCTTATATAGTTTCTGTATATGAAGTAATAAAGAGCCCTTGTCCTCTTAAAGGAGTGTGTTAAATGTAATTGGGTTGATTGTGATTTAGATTTAAGAGTGTTGGATCTGCAACATTAGCTATTGTGTATGATAAAGCTTTTTCACTGGGTGGTCTGATTCTAGTTTTGTGAGGAGAGTAAATGCAATAGTAGAGGAAGCAAGACTGATATGGCCATGTAATGAAGATGGAGAAGGAAAGAATACCAAATAGAATGATGGAAATAAAGTATGTAGAAAAAAGATTGCAAGGTAGATCAAATAAAGATACAGGATGAACAAATAACAAGTGAGAGGAGAAGAATGGCGAAAGGAGTCGATGATAACTGTGCAGTATATATCATCCCATCCTAATTATAATTTTATATTTATCAAGATAATATAAAAGTAGACCTAAGTGTCAAATTAAAAATATTTGATGATATAAAAAATATGAAGTCTATTTTTAAACCATAACCATTCAGTTATTCAGCAGTGTTATCGTTTCTAACTTCAGAAAGAGTAAATATATTGTGTTCAAGACAATTTACATCTAATTTTATTAATTTATGAAGCATGCTGCATTTACTAATTACCACGGGGTTCCATATATTTTCAGACCGTATAGCTTAATCTCCTGGTCTTCCAAGTAGGTGCAATTGGTGAGGCAGTTCTTGATGTTAGTGGTCTTCACAGCCTCTGCTATGTTGTCTTTGGGGATGCCAAGCGTGGGGATCTGGTCGATGAGACTAGTTCCTGTGTGTGTGGCTCGGTCTCCGGGGCTACTCCCAAGTGGGTGGGTAAAAGTGCGGTCAAAGCTCAGCTCATGGTTGCCCGCTATCACTAGCTTGTGTTTGTGAGGCAATTGACCTACAATCGAATAGCTTATTAGGAATTAAGTTTGATTTATCTTGTTTTCTAGTGAAAATTTAGTTTTATATTTTTTTAACTATGGGTAGCCTAAAATCCATCTTTGTCGTTACATGAGTTAGACTATGAGCTAAATAAAACCATCAATGAATGATATATTGTAAAATACAAGCTCTCAATGGTACAACCAAAACAACGTTGCCAGTTGTGAGACACAAGTGATTTGAAATAAATTAAGTCCCAAGTACTATTATTATTATTTAGCACCGCGTCTTACTACCCGTTCGGGTTATACGCTTAAGTACTAATTACGCTAATGGATTAGGAATTTGGAAGGTTGAATTTAGAGGAAGTGAACCCGCATTTGCGTGGATGGTCCCAAGTACTGATAGTCCCACTTGAGTTAAAGTGCCAAAAGAAACCAGAGCAATACAGCATTAAAGTTTAACGACTCAATAATAAGCTAATTAATGGACTGATGAAATGTGTTGTGATAGTTTAACCTTATGTTTAAGAACAGATTTGAGACAAATTTTCATTGTTATAACTTTAGACGAAAGGTTTGATTTTCTCACTTTTCACTATTATTTACTTCATAGGGAAATTCAGTAAGTATAAATTCATTAGTCTTGATTCAACCCAAAAATAATTTAATATTTATACTAATTAATGGCAATGGGTGATTAATTACTCTACAGCTCTGTTTTTGTAGTAAAATTCTTTATCATAAATGTAAGATATATAAAAAAAATAGATATAATTATACTCTAAAGGAAAAACATCTAAAAGGATCATTTTAGTATTATTTGAGTGAAAAATTAAACTGGCCCCATTTGTAAATTAAGTGTAGGCCTCTACACTGCTGACAGTGACACCCTCGACACAAGTACAAGGAAATTTAACCCCAACCCCCATTCCAATGTCCCTGTTAAATAATATTTAAATGAATCTCTCTTTAGCTCACCAGGTATAATATGTTAATCCCTAGCTCGCTCTTATTAATACTTTTTTCTCTCTTTATTTTTTACCTCTAGTGTTGCATCTTGTATTTTTTTTAGTAATCCTTTGTCATTATTTACTAATTAGCCTGTTAATGTATATTAATTAATTGTATCAGAAATAGCATGATAATAATAAATACTTTGCTATATTATTCTACTTGTAATATTTCAATGTAATTTGAACTGTATTGTAACAAGATTGAATAACTCAATATTAATCTATAATATAAGGAACCTACTTGAATAGAACAACTAATTAGATTAATTGGTACAACTTCTTTGGTCAATTAAACAATATAAATTAAGAAACATAACATGGATATAATTTATTCAAAGAGAAACTAATACTGTATATCATCAAATTAAGTCAAAACTGGTACAATAACATTTCTAAAAAATCATCATTTAGATTGTTAAGTAGTAAAGTTCTGAAATTAATTAGCATGTTACTCAGCCAAGAATAGCAACAAATTATATAAGGAGAGGAATTAAATTCAAACTTTTCAAAACATAATTTTTTTCCTGTTTGGTTACACTTCTTTCATAACAATCAGTTACTTATTTTTATGATCTTGTATTTATAATATATCATAACTGATTATAGCATAACCTGGATGACACATCTGTTGATTTCCATTAAATCTCCAATTAATCTTATCTCATAGGTAGTTAACACAAGCAAATTTTAGAAACCATTTGACTCAATTAACAAGTTTTTAACATCAAATCCTTTACACTTATTTACTAATTTTGGTATGAAATATGTTACTTGTCATGTCTTAACTTTCATTTTAATATGTTTCATGTTGATTTTATACTGCTAATTGTTTTTTCTATTTGTAAGTTTCATGAATAACCTAGTCAACTATTTTAACCTCTCTATCAATCATCTTTCTATTGTCAGTGTTTAACCTATAATCTTTATCTCAAGTATTCAAAATTTTGTAGAATCTTTAAGTTATAATATTAATAACTCTGATCTAGTCAATTTGCTAATTTACACTTTTCATTGCTTATTAGTTAATCCTTTAATCTGCTACTACTTAAATAGTGTTTCGCACAGATTTATATTTTTTCCTTGTTTTATGCTAATTATACTATACCTCAGTTTTAGCTTCTGTGGTGCTGACTGACAGCTCACAGCTGACTTCTGACAGTCAACATTTAGGTATATACCTAAATTTTGACTGTCAGAAGTGACAACTGCTAAAGACATGTTTTTTGCAGATCATATGGTTCGGCGTAGGGATACATAATTTGGTCTGGTAGCTTTTCAAAGCCGTCAGAAGTCAGCTGTGAGCTGTCAGTCAGCACCACAGAAGCTAAAACTGAGGTGTACTTAAAAAATCTCAATGATGATTTTTTTAGAAATGTTATTGTACCTGTTTTATTCGACTTAATTTCTTGATCTAATAGTTTCTCTTTGAATAAATTATCTTCATGTTATGTTTCTTAATTTATATTGTTTAGTTGTACCAATTAACCTATTAACCAGTTCCATCCAAGTATGTTTGAATATAACTAAAATAACTCAATATTAGCAAAGAATATATAAAACAACACTTAGCCTCACTTTAGTATTACTTACAAACTAAAGTAGGCCTTGGGCTATAATTTTACCTATCCATTTATTAAAATCCACCACTTCTTCTTCTCTACCACATCGTGTGAAATCACCAGCATGAATGAACACATCACCATAGGGAATATCAAAACGAATATGTGGTGTCAAAGAATGTGTATCACTCATGCACACAAAACGAACCTGGAAACAATGTTGTAAACATGAACAAATTATTATTAGATGTGGGATTAATCCACTATTTTACAAATATGAATCTCAAATAGGACCCTAAAAATAATTTTACCTTCGAATCCCGAATTCAAATTTGATTCTTGTAAACAAATTACGAACATAAGAGGAATAGGAATATAATCATCAACATTTCCTTTGTTTTCTCTAGTATTTTTGTTTGTTTCGGCCACCAGCTTACTAAGCCTGTCATGGCCTACACCTGGGTAGCAGGGCTGCCGCTTAGACCTTCTCTTGGGAGTAACCTTCCCTAACTGAGTCTACAGGTACTGATGATGACTTAGCTCATCTTCACCAACCCTCTCACCGCCAGCCCACCCAGTTGGGAGATAAGTGGCCAGACCCTGTTTCAAGCTTGTTGGTTTTGGCCCTGACCAGTATCCTGTCAATTGTCCGTGCCTGGCCTGGTTTCTGCTGGGGTTCAACCCAACCTCCACTAGGTTAGTCATATCCCGGGGTACACCACTTGGCAGTGAGATCAGGATTGAGTTGGAGAAGCTAAGTGGCACCCACTAGGTAGGCTCCATGTAATGCGCGTCACTACCCTGTTAGTAGTTAGGAATATAACACAATGATATAAAGTAGAAATAACAACTAAATGTTAATTTTTTTTTTGCCAAAGTGAATTCATTGTATTATCTTATGTTCTGCTGAAGTTTGATTTTTCCTATAGTTATGTTGGGGTTGAATTCAATAAGCAGTATTATAGCTCTAAAAAAATTCAACTATAATTTTTCAAGAAAAAATGAAAATAGCTTAATTTTTTCAAATTTTGAATCTGATTATTTTCTCGGGTCCTCAAATATCTAGTATTCGAGGATTTGAGGATCCCATCTCTAATTAATATATAAACAACCATGCTATGAAACAGCAACATAATATATTCAAGCCTAGGCCCTAATTTTGTTGTGAACAATATGTGTACTAACTCACACTTTAATTAATAATGTTGATATTTACAAGAATCAGATAAAAATTTATTTAAAAAATGTTTCACATGCAAAATTGGGAATAGTACCTTATTTTAATATATATATAATACTTAAGAAGATAGCAAATCAAATAATTAGGCCTTATACCAAGTTTTATAAGGTTTGATTATTTTGACTACTACTGTAGTTTAACAATTAAAACAAGACTCAATAAAATATCAAATGTAAATACTATTGACCAACTTTTGTATTTAGCCTACCCATGATCCTTTGTATTGTAATAAATAATATTTTCCTATCACTATTAAATTGTTTATTTGATCAATATTATTAAGAATTTTAATTAATTTAAGTTTATTAACACATGAAACATTAGTTTACGTTAATTCAGGTAAGAACCATAACTTATATAGGCCTAGGCAGAGGCCCGATATACAAATTATGGAAGGTATGTATTATAATAAGTATTTTAAACATTAATATGGGCTTTTATATTTGTGACATCTAATGGGTAGGCCTATGGCAGTTGTAATCGGTTAAGTGTGGGTGGATACTTGCATGAGTTTATGTTACATAATTTTATCAGGCCTAGTAGAGATTTCTTCAAATAAGTTAAAAAAATAACTGTGACTCATCTGCAAGAATTGGGTTTGCTATGAAAAAAGATGAAATTCGGTTGATGTACACAACTATCGCGTGTTTGTAAAAAATGATAAGCTTTTTGAAATATCGTTTAAGGTGTACCAAATGTTCTCAAAATCAGATTGATGCTTGTTATAAGCAAAATGGCCGGACAACGTCCAGTTTCTCAGGGGAATCGATTTTTTTTGGTCAAAATATCTAAAAAAAATACATATGGACACCACATAAAATCACAAATGGCAGAAGCTGTCTACTATCCAAAGTCCATTATTTTTAAATATCAATATCAAATTTTTTTAATTGGAACATATCAAATGAATTTGAACTTAATGGCAACTGAGCTTAAGCTCATTTGCTAGTTTCCAGTTAAATTTAGCAAAAGTTTAAATGGTCACAGTTTTATCAATCATATCAATCAACTAATTGTTTTCCTGGCATGCTGATCTCTTGCATACATCATGGTTAAGTTTGATATTAAATGTGTTTTGCCCATTCTTTATCTAGGTTGACACTATAATTTCCTATTACGTTTTCTTAAAACCTAGTCTTTGAATGAATGTATGCGTGGCCAAGAAATAATTATATGTATAAGAGGAGTTTACAAACAAGTAGGCCTATAAAAGTGAAAGAAGAATCTTTGAAAAGGAAGATGAAGTATTTTACTAAATTGACCCAGACATAGGATGGAAACACTGAATATGATGACGATTTTTTAATAATTTAAACTCACTAAGTTATTACCTTATCATTGGGAACTTCTGCTTTAGGAGGACTAACATTAATTTTAATAACTCTTTGGGTTTTTGACAGTTCCTTCCACGCTGCTGAAGGATTATTGGTTAAATGGTGAACTTCAACATTCATTTCATTTAATCACCGTAGAATTTCGAGACCTTTTAAATACTAACATAAACATTCAGTTTATAAAGGCTAACATATTGAGACGGGCAGATTTTACATTAAAATCATTAACCTCTGTATAAGAAGATACACCCATTGATATTTGATTTTCTGCTAACTCCGAATTTTTTTAAACAGGCCTGCCACAAGTCAAAAGGTATTTATCTGAATTCTTATTTATACTTTATCTGAGTATAAGCGCTAATAATCTTACATAAACTTTTTTTAACGCTAAACTCAATAATAATTATTATACCTCTTTTTAATTAACATATTTAGTATTTACATTCATCATAGGTGTAAGAGATTATGAGATATTAAATATTTTATTGCATTCAAAATGTTCGGCTTGGTTAAAATAAGATTTTAGTTTTAAGGAACTTTGTTAAGATTTGAATGTCAATGTGAAATCATCAGTAAATGAATAGGATTGATAGCTTGTATTTATTATCCATTGGACCAAAACACACGGAAACTGGAAATACCAAAACAATGCAAGCTTTAAACTAATGCAAATTATCATAATACCATCATAATAATAATAATTAAATCACGCATTTAATTTGTATGGCTAGATGAAAATATTTAATTCCGTTGAGAAAACATTTTCACTTTTTTAGATATTTAAAACTTGTTAATTATGATCTACGGCCATCCTATGATGTATAGGTACAAGCGCCACCTTGCTCTTTTTATAAACCAAATAAAGAATTAATTTATCAAATTTCTGACTGGCTGAAATAATATTTTCCTAATTAGAAATACTCAAGATTATAAAATATGGCCATGTTTAATAATGAGTAATGTCGGCTATAAAAGTTAAAACACAAAAAAATTCTACTCTTAATTAATATTTCTAAGCATTCGTCTTATTGCATACGTATATTTTTTATTAATTTTTTTTCCCCATTAAGTATGTAAAATCGGAACGTATATCTTCTGGAAAAAAAAACCCATTGTGGTTTATAAATTAATATGTTTCATATCAAGTGTCTATTTTTGTTTTATCTATATAAACTAACAAAATCTTTTTATAAAGAGGAAAAAAAACTGTCTATGGAAAAAAAAAAATTGCTCTACACTAGAGTATTGCTTTTGCTTCGTTGCGGTCAGGGCAGAGTAAAAGATATACGGGTCTGGCTATTCTTTAATTCCAGTGATCATACATTGAAACCAAATGGCGTTAGTGTCGTTATGGAATAGTGCGCGCGAAATTTAAATTTTGAAGAAAAGTTTGAACCTCCAAGTTTACATTTTACTGTTAGAAAGTAAAATTATTTTATCCCGAATGTGATAACTAATGAATAAAAAGAATATCCCACATCAAATGATAAGATACAAATTAAATTAATCATTTGCTCATTGATTTAAGATAATTTAAATTTGAAATAATGTATTATAAATCACATGGTAATTATTTGTTTGGTAAAATTTGATCATAAAAACATGGCTATAAATTGTTATTTAAAAAATATATTAATGCTTGAAGGGACTAAGACATCAATCAATATTACCATCTAGCTCATAGCATTTGAGGGGATTTTTGATTTAATCCTGATGATTAGCATTTAGGGTAATTTGTCTCAATACGAAAATTATAATCTTTCCTTCAATAAAGGGATAAGATAGAATGCAAGAGTGAAATAAATAAACGTGAAAAGTAAATGAAAATTGTGATTTTTGAGTGCATTTAAAAAAATTTATTTCATATTCTAAAGTGTGAGTGGTGTTAATTAGCTATCTTAGAGGGTACGTTCTTGCAGAAGGCTCAATACCCAGGCCAATCAATACCACTCACCTTTCACTTTTACTCATTTGGTTCCTGCATACAGTCTATAATGTTTCAATATTGTTTTATTATTTAAAAAATGAGATTTAAGCATAGTACTTTGGTACTTACGTCTTTATAATGGTCCTAGGTTGGTTTCCCGGCTTCTAGTAGACATTTTTCGAATACTATATTCGACTTAAGTGCCAAGACAATTATTGATAGTACCTATCATCTCTAAATATTATTTAATTAAATTACTGTAGTAATATTACTTGCAGCAACATATCGATTGTTACTACCAAGCTGTAGTACAGACATATTAAGAGAGTTTAAGACGTCAGTATGTGAGCAGTTTCAGTTTTCTATGAATAGTTTAATACTTTTGTGGCAAGTGCCATTAAAAAAAACTAAACAAATAGTCATATAGTGTTACTTTTTTAATGTGATGTTGTAAAATACTTTCGAATGCAAATAATAATTTTTAGTTTATATCAATTCTACATATCTTTGTGAATGTATTGATACCAAAAACTATCAAATTTTTAATAATTAACAAATCTAAGTGAAATATTTATGGGTAAAGTTTTTGAGCATCGTCCCCTTCTTACTTAACCTTTCATGTGCAAATAAATGTCCATCTGGATTTTGATTCTAGTGAGATGTCTGAATATTACAAAATCAAATCATATTAAATAGGCCTAGATATTATTATGGTATCATTTGATTTGCCGTTTACTTGCAAGTATAAATGGTAATAGAAATTTCTTAGTGATTTGCTGTTTTAAGAAAATACAGTGTTTAACTTGTATCAGTTCTAGAGCACAATCCCAAATTTAAAAAAAACTTTTTTACTTTGGTATATAAATAATATCTGAAGTTAAGGTAGTATAAAAATCACTGTTATAGTAATTATAAATAAACATACAAGTAGCCAACGACATAGGATATCTGATATCTAGCAGAAGTTTTTTTATTGCAAACATTGACCAACCAATGTGGAAATAATAAAGAGAAAAAATAATCTTAAATTATAAAAAGTAATCGTACACTTTCCTTTTGCAAAATTCTTTCATCACTATCTACTACAATCCATTCTCGTAGAATATATGTTGGCCAAAAATGTTTTTCACAATATCTATCATTAGATCTTTTCTTTCCAAAATTCTTTTGACAAAAAATCTTTCTTGTATTTTTTTTCTCACAATAATGTCACTAGAAATTTAAGGGTGTATAAACGTTGACACGTCAGTTTTAAAATAATCTGGAAACTTACATTTATTTTTATTTTTAACATATGAAGTCATTGTGCAGAAATAAAATCGTATAAATCTGAACAGCTGTTGTTATAAAACGTCACAACTAACCGCAACGATCACAATGCTTGCTAATGTTGTGGCAAATCGTGCAACTAAAAAGCTTCAAAGTCTGATCAATTTTTACAATGGGTTTTAAGTAGAGTGTCATAGGGATGGGTCAGGGTTAGAACAATATAATTTAGTTTAGGATAAAATTTCCTTAGAATCCTCCTTGTTCAAGAGTTAATATTTCACATGTCTATAATGAGAAATATTAACAATGTACTAAGAATAAGTAAAAATTAATTTTATTTAATTTTTAAGTATGTAGTTTACAGCTCAGGCCATTATTTAAATATTATTATTATTAAAACCATTATGATGGATTTCTCATATTATCTCAGATTTTTCAAAAAACTATTACTCTTTATATCAAATTTAACTTATCTTTCAATAACTGAGCTTAAATTGTTTATTACTGCACTGTTAATGTGTGTTATTATTAATATAGTTTCAAGTTTTCCTAAAATTCAAAATTTAATATTCCTGACAAAGCTATACAGGGTACCAAAATGTTTTTTTTATTTTTAAATAGGTATTCAAACAAAATTTGAATTACTATTACATTTTTAGGCATGTAGGTTTATATTTAGCCTATTAAATTTGTTTGCTAATAAACTCCAGTTTCAAATTAAATTAAAAGTTTGTTAGTCAAACTGCAACTTCTAGGTCAGCCCTATAGGTTTGAATGTTTGAATAGGTATCTTGCTAATGACTACTGGACATTCACAATAGGTAACTAAAATGTGATGGGTACATTAAATAACCAAATACTTGTAATATTTAATTTTATAACGGCTATACTAACAAAACTGCGTATATAACCCCACTCTCTAAGGCATATTAGTCTCACAATAAACTGGAGCACCTGGTAAGGAAGAAGTAAAGGTCATGACTTCTCCATGCTAGTGTGGATGCATTTTCTCTAAACTATTTTTATCTCTACCCTTTAAATTAAGCCATTAATAACTATAAATACTATGTTCTAAAAAATACAAAAACCAAGTCCCTTGGTTGCCAGTTCACTATTATAGAAGGAGAAACCCAAATTAAAGAAATTTCTGCCATTGCGGAAATCAAACCAGGGACCCTTAATTCAATAAGTGAAAATACTATCAACTGACTTAAGGGCGGTGGAAAATTGTTGTTCAAACAATTTGTCATTTTCATAAAATTGTTTTGTGGATCCCCCTAATAACTAGGTTTCTCAGACTTTTAAAAACAATAGTAGGTCGAGGTGTATTTAAACATTGCTCTAAGAAAGATAGAAAATTAAGGAAATAAAGCTGCTAACAAAGATAATATATTCTGAAAAATTATTTAATCTAACACAAAATAGCGAGGTATAGTTGATAAGGTAGTCGAAAGACCTTTTCTGACATTCAAAAAGTTACTAACTTACAGTCCTTATTTTGATAAGATGTTCAACATTCAACCAGGAAGAAGAAAGAGATGAGTGAAATAGAGGAGCAGGAAGAAATAGCAGAAGAGGAAAGAGGTATTATATGAAAAGAGGTGGAGAATGCACTAAAGAGGATGAAACAAGAAAAAGCACCGGGTGTGGACGAACTAACTATGGAAATTATAAGAGTTGCAGGTGAAGCAGGCATAAAATGGTTATACAGGATACCTATTGATAGTGATTTGGAAGAAGAACATAGTACCAGAAGACTAGAAAAAATTAGTTATACCTATTTTCAAGAAAGACACAGGTAGAGGTGTACAAATCATAGGAGGGTAACGCTGATGTGCGACTGTACAAAAATATAAGAGAAGATACTGGAAAAGAGAAGAATTAAAATTAAAGGAAGGTGGAGAGGGTAACAGCACGGGTTTAAGGAACAGAGGTCTGCAATAGAATTGATCATTGCCATACAACAGCTGATGTAAATAAGTTATTAATTTGGGAAATACTTGAATGTGGAGAAGCCATATAATAGTGTGGATAGAAATCAAGTTTGGAAAGCGATGGAAGAGGCCGAAGAGGAAAGAGGAGTTGTAATGAGAGTGAAAAGCATGTATGAGGATAACAGGTGTTGTGTTAAGATGGAGGATGGAAGGACGGAGTGGTTCGAAATAAAAAAAATTGAAAGAAGGGGAGAGCCCTCTCACCACTACTATTTGTAATATTGGAAATGGTTATAAATAAAATGGCAGGAAATCTCGGGAAGGAGAGAATGAAAGCCATGATGTTTGCTGATGACTTTATGGTATAGGAGGAGAAGTAAATGAAAGTACAGAAACAGCTACAGGAATGTAATGAGAAAATGAAAGCATGTGGAATGAAATTTAGCATGGTGAGGTGTGAAGTGATGGTAATTACAAGGAATAAGATAAGACATAGTAAAGCCATAAAGTTGGCTGTAGTAGAGCTGAGAAAAGTACAAAATGTAAAATAAATTGGAACCATGAGTGAGGCAAAAGGTGGAAGTATAGAGGATCTAATGAGTAGAGGACAGTAAGGAGAGTTGTTTTGTAGGTGTGTAAGAGACATGCTATTGAGAAGAGAAGTGCCCTTGAAGTTTAAGGAAGTGTTGTAAAGGGTGTACTTTGTACCAATTGTCACACACGCAGCAGAAACATGGACAGTGAATGTATGAGAGACTAGGAAAGTAGAGGCCGTGGGAATGAAGTGTGTGAGGAGCATGTTAGCTTTCATGATGTGAAATAAGATTAGAAATGACGTTATCCAGGAAAGAGTGAGGATATAAGAAGTACATGAGATAGCAGAGGAACCAAGAATGAGATGGTTTGGGCATGTAATGAATATGGAGAAGGAGAGGATGCCAAAGAAAATAATGGAAATGTATGTAGGAAAAGGACCACAAGGAAGGGGAAGAAAATAACAAACAGCATGTTAAGTGAGTGGGGAAGAATTGAAGTAATTAAAGGAGGATAGAGGAAGATGGAGGCATTTTACTAAAGTGACCTGGCCACAGGTTGGAAACAGATGATGACTACCGTGTGTATACATGAATGCATTTAAACACTATATGATTTCTTCAGTATCACTCAATTTTGACAGATTGTATCAATGTTAACATCAAGCTAAATATGACTGTCAATGTTAAATACTCTCCAACATATATCTAAGTCTTAAAAAGGTTTTTCTAGGTGTGGTTAAGGTATAAGCTATTTTGAATTTTAACATTTTACTCTGGGTGATATGTATGTAATTTTCTGATGAGTAAAATGAAAAGCCAAGTAGTGTATGTACGTGTGTAGAGTAAAAGCTAGGAGGCAGCATGATGAGAAATAACTAGTAAAAGCCTACTATTTATGTTTTTCAATCATGGTTTTAACTCCCAAAATATTCTATATTTACCAACTAGTTGTGTTTTACAAACAAGAAATTGAGACAACAGTTTAAGCTTAATTTTATTTAATCCTAATATAGATTACAAACTTTACAAATACTAGTAAACATTGTCACCATGAAGATTTTATCTAATTTATAAAGCAAATTGGCAAGGTCAATCTTATGAACAAAGTAAAAACTATGTCCAAATGGAAATGTAAGTCCTCCTTTAAAAAAAAAGCAAATTAGGTGTTCATTATATATTTTTTTAAATGTATCCAATATTATTTGAGATTTGAGAATTTATTTATATAATCATAAATTGATTCAGCATTTTTATGAGTTGGTTTGGATAGTTTGAGACCAAAAGAAGGTTTTAACAAAGAAGTGCTCTTTCACCCCTGCTGTTTGTAAGAAATTAAAAAAGAGGAGAGCGAAGAAACAAATGTCCTGGTATATGCAGATGACGTGGCAATCTGGAGAAACACTGAAGGAAAAGTACAGGAATCACTAGTTAAGTGAGTCTCCAAGTACAAAAAGTATAAGATGAATATGAGTAAAACAAAGTCAGTTGCCTTGAAAATCAGTAAAGTTAACTCCAAATGCTGCATATGTCTGGAAGGACAACAAATGGAAAGTATCTGTGTGGTGGAAAAAAATAAAATATTATTATATGCTGTGTTGTATATTATGTATGAATTTTATTTAATTTATAATATATATAATGTTGGACGCCAACTAACAACCACTTTTATTTTGTGAGGTAGGTAGATTTTTATTATTAAATAAATTTATCCCCATAAACTGCTCAGCGGTAAGACGAAAACCCTTTCTCTCAAGACCCCTGGACTTTACCTAAAGTTTTGACTCAAGTTGGACACTTACAACCAAGGACTTCCTGGAGCCGATTATTATTCTTGCCATGGATATTCAATCTACTGAGAATATCTGTACATGGGATGTAAGTTTAAAAAAATTTAAAAAATACAATGTACATTAATATAATAAATAAAAAAAAGACACAATTAAATTTAAAGAATGATTGTAATTATTGTTGTAAATGATATCCTTAAATAAACCCTACCTAGTAAGGCATGCCTCCTATGTTATACAATTAATAAAAGTATTGTTGAGCAATACTTGAAAATATTAAACTCTCATTTGAATTGTGAGGATAAATAATAATAATAATAATGATTAATTAGGACACAGAAATATTCCTTCATATAAAATAATAACAGGATTAAAAAATTTATCTTTTTTATAATATGTTAAAATAATGTTATGATTCTTTAATAAACAAAATATTGTTGTGAGGTTGACAAACAGTAATATTTATGGTATGGAAACTGAAGTTATTTATTAAATAAATTTATCCCCATAAACTGCTCAGCGGTAAGACGAAAACCCTTTCTCTCAAGACCCCTGGACTTTACCTAAAGTTTTGACTCAAGTTGGACACTTACAACCAAGGACTTCCTGGAGCCGATTATTATTCTTGCCATGGATATTCAATCTACTGAGAATATCTGTACATGGGATGTAAGTTTAAAAAAATTTAAAAAATACAATGTACATTAATATAATAAATAAAAAAAAGACACAATTAAATTTAAAGAATGATTGTAATTATTGTTGTAAATGATATCCTTAAATAAACCCTACCTAGTAAGGCATGCCTCCTATGTTATACAATTAATAAAAGTATTGTTGAGCAATACTTGAAAATATTAAACTCTCATTTGAATTGTGAGGATAAATAATAATAATAATAATGATTAATTAGGACACAGAAATATTCCTTCATATAAAATAATAACAGGATTAAAAAATTTATCTTTTTTATAATATGTTAAAATAATGTTATGATTCTTTAATAAACAAAATATTGTTGTGAGGTTGACAAACAGTAATATTTATGGTATGGAAACTGAAGTTATTTACAACTGTTCTGTGGTATTCCCTCTTCTCTAACTAAATGTCCAATACTTCTAAACCTGAAAGGCTTGAAGGATGTTCAAAGATAAAAATGAAATAAAATTGTTTCAAAAGGAACTCTGCATATTTAACTTTTGCATCAGATAATCAATAGGTAATACAAAAAAAATGACCGAAAATCAGTCTAGGATAAAAAGTTATTTTCCCTTCTTTAATAATTTTAGGTATTATAGTCAATCATTTAAACAGTGAACAGGATGATTAAAGATGTAAATTGATCTCACCCAAAATATCCAATCTATGGAGTATGCTGACCTGTGCCCTGGTAACAATCACAATTCCAGGTCCTTTTATTTAAAAATATTCCCTGCAAACTCTCCCTCGTCGTTCTTACAAGGATAACCCTCACTTTTAGTGAAACTTTTACTGATGAGCGTTACAATTAACTATAAGAAGAACCTCCTCCTTGATCCTCAAATGAGGTCCTTACTGACACTTCCAAAACCAATTTTTGGAGACAACAAAACAAAACCCTCAACAAAACACAAACATGTTCTTTTTTTTCTTTTTTTAAGTAAACAATCTCCTGCCTAGAAGAAAATATAGTTGCCGAGATTTATAACAAAGAAAAAAAAATCTTAGATATTTAAATAGTGAAAGTATTACTATAAAGATAACTTAACACTATAATTTGGACAAATAAACATAAGTCATCTTTAAAATTAATTTAAATTTGGCACCAAAATCCAAACGAGAATAATAATCTCTTCCGCTAGGGGCAATTAATTCTTCAAAGAACAGCCAGACGTTATAAGCGTCCAAGAACATAAAACAAATTAAGATCATAACAGTTCCGAAACAAACCACTCTCTAAAGCAGATAGCGTTAAAATCACCTACCAAAAATAAAGTATGGCGAGTTGGCAGTTTATGAATCAAAATAAAGAAAGAAAATTTAATATAATGAAATAAAGGCAAGTAGATTTTATGTATATATAATATATATTTTAATTGTAAATAAATAAATAATGAATATTCGAAACGTTGTGAATAAAATTTAAAACAAATAAACATTATATATGAAAAAAGTGCATTGAGCAAAAACATTTAGTGATAAATAAAATGATAGAATATTAGGAAAATGGTAGAGCACAAATAAAAGTAACAACACTGACACATATTTACACACACTTCAATATTTTGATGCTATTGTAGCATCTTCCTCAGGAAGTAGTAATTACTAGAAAACAAATAAACAGTAAAGTTGTCAACATTATTATATATTTGAAAGCCTGAGCCAACTGAATATTAAATTTATATTATAAGTAATTCTTTTATCAAAAATAATATCACATCCGAGAGTTCAAATACCTGGGTAGTGTGGTCTCCTGTAAGAGCACCATAAAGCAGAAAATATTCAAAAGAATGATCAACGGGTCAAAATTATTTAATTTAACACGACAGCTAATGTGGGACAATAAGGTGGCATATAGAGCCAAGATGAGCTATACCTTGTCCCCAGTCTTACACACAGTTTAGAGAGAAAGATATGAGTAAGCTGCAAGCACATGAAATGAAATTCTTAAGAAGCGCCCTGCAGAAGACATGGAGAGAAAGAGAGAGAGAGATAGTACATGAAAGATGAGTTAAGAGTGGAGGAATAAATGGAGGAAAGGTTAAGTTCAAGACTCAGATGGTCCGGTTATATGAAAAGAATGGAAAACACAAGAACACCATGTGTGTACATGGAAAGAAAGGTATGGGGCAGGAAACCACCAGTTGGACCAGATATAAGAAGATGATTGAAGGAGAAATGTTCCTGCACAGACATCGTTGGAGAAAGCTTGCTCAAAAACACCTTACCCAGCAAGCTGGAGGGATTTCACAATGATTTGTTGGTTTGGTGTTCTTTATATATAGTTCAGAGATACAGTGTAAGTAGATCAGAATTCCATCCACACAAATACCTAATTTTTATTTATTATGTCTTGCCAATGAATCTAATTCCCAGAAAATATTCTTATCGCTCAAAACCAAGGTTGACAATTTTTAACCGCACCTATGGATGCAAATAGGATACAGATCCATGAGTTAGCAATTTGTTATTATCTGCGGCAATAGTTTGTGAATCTTTATTTCTTTGATCAAGGGATACTTTCTTTTTGGGAAAAGTTAAAATAAAATTTCCTTGTGTTATGTACTTTGAAAATTACCCAAACTAAAAAGCTTACATTTGTAATTGACTATTTTGGCAAGCTGGAGATTGATGTCCTCATATTACTACCTTCAATGTAATGTATGACCATTCCTGGTAGTTAAGACCTTCAAATTATACAAGTTCCATTTACATGTCACTTTATTCAAATGTGTCTTATGAGTCACACACAATAAAACAATAGTAAATACATTTTAGAAAATATTACATTTAATGTTTCTGAAGAACTTTGTTAAAAAGTACATTTTATATTTGTCAACAGAATACTCAGTAAGGAATGGAAAAGTTTGAATATTTCCAAAAGTTGAACACTTTATAAGTCAATGTTTATTTTCCCCATTTATTTGAGGTATTTAATGTGCACTTTCTGAACCGACTAATTATATCAGCACTCAAGCATCTCTATGAGCGAGAGCGAGAGTGAAAGGGCCTACCCATTTAGCCAGAAAGGTATTTTCACAAGCCTTCCAGGGTCTTCTACATGCCACAATCAGCATGGGACTGACGGCTTTACTTTCGCTCCGAAGTGAAGTTGTTCTATGGTTTTAATTTCTCAAGAAAAATCCAACGACTCCGGTTGAGTTTGAACCCATGAAAGTCGAGTCCTGAGGCAAGCACTTTAACCCAAAACCACCAGGGTTGACATTTCAATGTTGTAGTTATATTTATCCACATAGCCATTTGTGTGTTCATCACAGAATAAAGTATCTTAATCAAAGTGGTTAGGCCCAAACTATTAACTAAGTTGGGTCGAATCAATTACACAACCGAAAACAAAGAGCCTTAAAATGGCACTGAATGTATGTATATTAAATAACTGCCAAATGTTGGTGTTTTCACAGTGAAATCTTTTGTATATCAAATGTTTATACACAGAGGATTTATTCGTTTCATTAGCGTTAGCAAAACTGGCCTGTCTAATTTCCCTGTTCTTTGACGGCTTATAAACATGATAAAAATAAATTAATACACTGCTAATGAGACTTTACATATCCTCTAACTATTTTCACATCATCAACTGGTCTATCATTTTTATCAGTTTCTACTAGACCAATCCTCTTTACTACGTTCATTCCAGAATGGATTCTTCCTGAAAAAAAGGAAACATAAAGCTATTTACTACAACAGTGTTGTGAAAATATAAAATATTAAAAAATTAATGGTTTTTATTGTTGGTATACATTTATATCTATTGAATATTATGTTACTAAAGTTGAAGACTCCTGTTAAGGAACATAAAATCCATTTAATGTTAATAAGGAGTTTAGTAACATGCTTGTTAAGTTTAATGTTTTTAAAAAAATTAGCAAGTCATTAAACTTTATAATTATATTTTTAAAATTGCAGATACTTTAATAATTTCAGTAAAACCTTGTTTCTTTAACTTATTTTTACTAAAGAATTTTTTTGGCATTTTCCATTCATATATAGTATGTATATAAATGTATGGTTTTCTAGTGGAAAATAATGTTTAATTAAGTATAAATATGATATAATATAATTTGTAACAAATGAAGCACAAATAAAAGTAAAAACTGTAACTAATCCATATTTACAAACACATCAATATTTCGATACTTTCTTTGCATCTTCTTCAGGAAGTAGTGATGAAGGCTTTAATGGCATCCTCAGGATATATTAGTAATCTACACTACTTGTACTACCTTGGTGTGCCATGAAAGGATCGAGATTTTAACTTGATTGTAAATATGTGTTAGTGTTTATGCTTTTATTTGTGGATCAGTTTTCCATAATGCTAATCTGAAGTGAACCAGTAATAACTTAGATAAATGATGGAAAGTATAAAAATATTTTAAAACAAACTACAGTGAATATAGCATGGCAGTGTAACTATCAGATTCTAGCATATAATAAGCAGGATAAGATATTGAGGGTAGGGTTAAGTGAAGATAAGGTGTGGGGAAAAAAAGGTGGCTTTAGTGTAAAAGAGGGCAATATTATTGGGTTGTTGAGGCTTGGCGAAAATAAAGGGGAAAATTAATAAAAGCAGGGTAGTAGAAACTTATAGTATGAAAGCTATGGAAAATTAATTATACATATCTTAAGTAAAATAACAGGTTTTTGGGTCTGGGAGTTGATATTATTAATGTCTACATAGATATGGAAATTTTACAAATTATTTCAAAAACTAATTTTTGTTGTGTGTTTCAAGAATTAGAGCAGCCGTGTCAAATTTGCGGCCCGATTCATGATTCTGTGTGCTCCATGAACTAGCATAGAATGCGGACTGATTCATCTGATTATAAACATTGTAGAGATATACACCATTTAAGATGAAATTTGGAAATTCAAATGGGTCATTATTCAGGAAATCTAAGGAGGTTGGTGTACCCAATTTTTAATCTTTATCCACCAGAGATCACTTCACCAAAATTGTTTAAAGTGAAAAACAAATATGTGCAATATTTGGCAACACATAAGTGTGTGAAAAATGGTTTTCTCTTATGAAATGGCAAAAACACCAGCTTTAAAGCCCAACATTAGCACCCCTATTTTAAAAATAGTTTAAAATTTCTGGGAAAAAATGGAACATTGTAAGGAGCGTAGAAGAGCAAGGTCTGCACAATTACCAGAAAACTTTAAATCTCAAAGTTCACAGCTAAAACACAAGACTTATGAACTTTGAGGATACAGTTTTCTGATAAGTGTGTAGGCCTTGCCCTTCTATCCTTATTTCAATGTTTAATTTAACACAGACTTTGGTGCCATTTTTCCTTTGGTGGAAAATAAAGTAATTTTCAAAAGTGAGTTTTTGACTTGATGGTTACAATATTAAATTTTCGGAAATGTGGCCCCCTCAGTATGATATGTTGTAGAAGAATGCTATAAATTGTTTAAATCAA
Organism: Timema genevievae; assembly: GCA_902155825.1. Lineage (NCBI taxonomy): Eukaryota > Metazoa > Arthropoda > Insecta > Phasmatodea > Timematidae > Timema > Timema genevievae. The sequence goes on along the minus strand of CABFWO010002028.1, from coordinate 37,285 downwards.
ATCAAATGTCCATGAAATCTAGTAATCTTAATAACTACAAAATAACCCCCAGAATTAGTTGTCGACAGATCTAATGCGCCAATATTGTGTTAGGCTGAAATGATAACGGGGAGATAAGAATTCAAATCTCGGTTCAGTGTACTGAGAGTGGTTTTCACCTTAATAGTTTTTCATCCACCCTCCATGAAAATTTCCTCTAAGATTCTACCTTCCTTCCCTATTACATTAGAGTAATTAGTATAACCCAAATGGATGCTAAAACACACTGAAATAACACAAACTATAATCTAATGTCCAGTTTGGCCAATGGAGAATGAAGTCTTGTAATTACATTTTTACCTCTATACGCCAGAATTTTCAAATTAGTTAACATGGTAATTGGTAAAGAATGATAGGACACTTAGAGAGGAAGGAAAGAAAGACATAAAGGTTAAACATAGAAAAAAATACATTGGATATTTATTATTATTATTATTATTATTATTATTATTATTATTATTATTATTTATCACCGCGTCTTACTACCCGTACGGGTTATACGCTTAAGTACTAATTAAGCTAATGGATTAGGAATTGGGGAGGTTGAATAGAGGAAGTGAAGCCACATTTGCGTGGAGGGAGAGTGGAAAACCATTTAGGAAAAACCACCCCCAGTTCACCCGACCGAGATTCGTAGATTCGAACCTCGATCTCCCCGTCCTCAGCAGTCGGGCTCAACACGACTAGCGCGTTAGCCAACTACGCCACCGAGGCGGGTCATTGGATATGAATATATATATTTAAAAAAAAAACCTCTGTTCGCTATTTGAGGTACATTTTGTTATATTTGGAAGAAGTTATTGGAAATATGGATATAAACATATAAAAAGGAACAAACACAATACGGCTTTTACAATGAAAACAGAGGGGATTTTGAAAAAAAAACCCACTTGGTTTCTTATTTTAGGAAGTTGCCTTGCGCATTTTACAGCCCCTCTTGATGAGTTCCGATAGAATGAAACTTTGGCACTAAAAATCAATTTTCTTCAAGAGCAGGCGCGTCGCGCCACGGGGGCTCACCCCCCCCCCCCCCC
>CABFWO010002028.1:14730-28001 GCA_902155825.1 Timema genevievae | reverse complement strand
CCCACACACACACAAAAATTTTAGGCTAGCTCAATTGTCCCTCCCCATCTATGTTATACTTAAAAATTAAGTTAAACTATACATTTCTTTGGAGTTATAAAGTAATAGACTAGAAATTCATTAAAATACGAATTTGTATTTATAATAGATAGGATGTACATATATACCTTCACGTTAATATAGTACCTATATTTTACATATATGAATGAAACATCATAGGAGGAACCTTTTAGAGTAGCCTATAATGTATAGACATTAAAAGTAAATTGAGAAACAGTCAATTATAACATTTAAAAAATCTGACTAGTGACAGCTGCTAAACACATAGTTTGTTTTGTGAATACCTTAAGCTTATCTACAGTTAAATAAATTTTTATCACGATTTGACAATAATGGGTAGGCCTACACATTGGTCTTTAGGATTTAAGGCAAAGTTAATGTTATTCTTATTTAATCTTTTAGCCCAAATTGTCCAGTCAAAGTGAGTCCAGAAGAGGATTGTACAAAACATGCTTTTGATTATTTATTTTTTTAACTGTAAGAAGAGTATATTAGCCTACTTACTTATTCTATGGCACTAGGAACTAAAAAATTCATTGCCGCACTTACAAAAGTATGCCACTTATCGCTTATTGGGCTAGTTCTATCCAGTTCATCTCATTACATCCCATCTCCCTCGGGTCCATTTTAATATTATCCTCCCATCTGTGTCTAGGTCTTCCCAATGTTCTCTTCCCATTGGGTTTGCCAGTCAGTACCCTGGACACGGTTCTAGAGCCTCCCATTCACGCTGCATGTCCTGCCCACCATACTCTAGGAGACTTGATTATCCTAACAATGTCTTGTGATGAGTACAGGCTTGGTGTGGAATTGTAAAATAAACTTCATTTCATCGTTCTTTTCAGGCTGATTTTCCGTTCTCCATTCTGGCTAGCTTATCTTCAACGAAAATCACATCACGGGAAGTAACCACCCTTTTTGGATTTTTAGGATTAATTAGCTGATAGCCTTTCATATTCTGACTGTACCCAAACAAAATTAGACACTTACTTTTGGGATCCAATTTATTTAGATTTTGTTTTGACATATGGGCATATCACGCATTATGCTATGCAACCAAAAACTCTTTAAATGATTAATAGTGACACTTTTGCAAGTCCACACTTCCTCAGGTGTGATACCCTTCACAGCTTTTGTGGGTGAATGATTTTTCAGATAAACCACAGTATTTGCAGCCTATGCTCAATATTGTTTGTCTAAATTATGATCTTATTGGCACGTTCTGTGATGCCATTTTGTTTTGGGCAGTGTGATACTGTTTTCTGATGCCTAATACCATTTTATGCTAGTAAATAATGGAAGCCTTTATTAACATATTTATTCCCTCCTCCCCTTTATTGGCTTGAACACTCCAATTGCTTTCCTATCTGATTTTCGGCAAAAGCTCTCCATTCTTTGAATTTTGGGAAAACTTCCTCTTTTGTTTTTAACAAATAGCCAAAAGTCTCTCTGGAAAAATCATCAATAATAATTGTACACATGTACCTTGCACCCCCGTTAGAGTTCTAACTCACGGGCCTTGGAAAAACTCACTTGATGAGCTAAATGGGTTTTTTCAAAATTTGCCATGCCATGTTTTCAAAGGGCCTACTGTAAAAATTAAAGAATCATACAAGCAGTCAAAGTGTGTGAGTAGCTCAAAGTAAATAAACAGGAAGTGAGTCATTCAAACTCAGCATAAGGGGATTCCCCTAAGTAGCAAGAGTTGAAGGTAAAGTAGTATTTCGATTCACTCCTAACTAGATAGCTGAAGCTGATTGGTCCATCAGTATGTAAGCAGCTACCTACACAGTTTTCCATTGGTTCATTCTGTGTACACCAAGGAAATAACACAGCATAGATATTTTTATTTATTTTATTTTATATATCCACTCCTGCGATACTTTGTCATGTCAGCAGGAAGTATGTTCTTATCTCATAGCTTGTGCGGGGAAGTTGTAACTGAGAAAGTTTATATAGTACAGGAAATTATATAACAAGAAAAAATTTCCTATGTGGATGAAAAGTTTGATATATTTAAGGTATATAAATCACAAATACAAAAACAGGCCTAATGTGTTTGATTATATACTGACCTATTTATAAACTCTATTATATCTTTTAGTAGTTCTATAAAAACTTATAAAGATATGAAAGTTGGTTATATTATGGTTTAATAATGAACTTAGTATGAATTTTAACCTTGTTTTTCTCTCTCCATAATTACATGAAATAAGCAGTCCAATTGCAGTTGGTTTAACATATCCTATGTGCAGCATACTAATCACATTATTAATAGCTTTTACAAATTTAATTTTTAATTTACACTTAAAACTCTTTGCACAAATGTATCTGAGGCTACACCAATAAATGATAAATTTAGACACACCATGTGGAAGTCAAAAGTTAAGAGTTTCCTAAAAAAACCCAGTAAAACCAGTTTTTTGTTGGGTTTTTTTCCCAGAAAAAGTCAGGCGGGTTGGGTTTTTTCTAACCCTGACCCACACAGATTAGGATGGTGAAGCTTAAGAAGTTCAGTGGCTCGGTTAGGCATCTTGATTCTTTAAAAGGGATCTGCCAATTGTTTTCCCTCAATACGTGAGATACACAGGGACGCTTCTCCTGTAAAATTGACTCCAACGGCCATATGCCATTTTTCAACAAATTTATCAATACTTTATTTAAGTGCTTCTGTCGATGGTGACAGAGTTCTTGTGAATTATTTCTTGACAACACACTAACACTTTTAATTGTAGAAGGCAGTTCACCAAATGTCTGGTCTATCATTTGTGTTCCTAGCTATAGCTCTACCACACTCTCTTGCTCTTGCTCTTGCTCTTGCACACTCCTGATCCCTGTAGATTTTGCACTCTTCTGATGAAGAAATAACAACAAGACCTTTTTCCACTATCTGCTTTACTGATAGCAAGTTCAAACTCAAGTTCGACACACAGACTTCGTCAGATATTTTTCATTTCTGACTGTTAATATTTATCATAACATTTCCATGGCCTCCAATTTCAAGCTTTTCATTATTTGCTATAGTGACTTCAAGAACTGTAAATTCATTATTAAAATCAGAAATCCAATCTTTATACATCATCATGTGTGTGGTTGCTGCCGAGTCTATTAAAAAAAACACCATGATACCAATGCTCTGAACTTGTCTTAGTTGTTATAGCAGTAAATAAACACAAATTATGTTTGCCTTTTTTATTTTGGTTGTCACTAGATTGTAATTTGCGTTTTTCTCATGTTTTGAGCATTCAAAAGCTTTATGCCCAAGTTCATGACACTTAAAACCATATTTCTTCTTTTCTTGTTTACTATTTATTTTGTAAAATAAAGCAGTATCAGAATCTAATTGATCTTTTTGTCTCAAATCCTCTTGAAGAAGTTTTGCTTTCTTAAGGTCACTCTTAGTTTTGCTCCTAAGTTCTCTAACGTCATAACCACTGAGTCAAAAGAGCTAGGCAGACCATTCAACATAAATGCAAGAAATTTGTCTTCTATAGGGCTACTTATAAATATTTTTGAGTTGTTGGCCAGTAAACATTATCTTAGTTATCAACATAAACTACATTCACGGTAGGAATTACTCTCTGAAAGGTCTTTTTTCCTACCAATATCCTACTATATAATAGATTTCTGGTAGGGAAAAAGGCCTTCCAGAAAACAATTCCTATGGTGAACAGACTTTGGCCTGCCAGCAACTTAAAATTCTCTAATTTAAATCTAAAAAGGATGTTGAGAAACCCAAGGCCCCTTATGAATCCTTTATCTTCATAGGTTTTTTGAAGATTATCCCGCGCATCTCTGAAATTTAAAAAGGATGTTGAGAAGCCCAAGGCCCCTTATGAATCCTTTATCTTCATAGGTTTTTTGAAGATTATCCCGCGCATCTCTGGCAGTTTTGGCATTCCTAACTTATGAATAACAAGACAGTTTTACCACTAAACAAATTTTAGCTCTTGCTTTATGCATTTTTTTTTCATCTAGTTGTTTTATATTTCCTTCTACGTCAATTTCTGACTCTGTACAACACAATAAATTCTCATAAATCAAACACATTTCCATCGCGAGTTATCAATTATTATAATTTGACAGCCCTTCAAGCATTTACAAAGTTGGTTATCCTGCATCTCTGTTTCCCATCGTGCTTAGTAGTTATTTACTTGCACCCGAGATTTAGACAAATTTTGATTAAAGAGTTCATTTTTTAAGTATAATAGGCCTACACGCTGAGCTGGGTTAGAAAATTTGAGACGGAAAATGTTTACTCACAAATTTGAATGAAATATAATTTCTTAGGATAAAACATGAGTAATAGTAAAACATGATATGAAAAGGTTTTGTTGTAATTTTACACTATTACTCATGTTTTACCCTAATAAATTATTGTATTTCTATCAGAGAAGAGTAGGGCCTATATAACCTAGGCCCCTATTTTAAATAGATTTATTTGGGGAGGAGAGATTGGTTGATACAATTAGTAGGCTAAAAGTTTTTATCCAAGCTTTGTCATTTTGGGTGATAAATATGTATAAAGGGCTTTCAATAAAATTCCTTTGAAAGTGTTTCGACCTTCAATGGTCAACATGGTTCTGTGTTATCCTGTGGTCCAGGTGAGTTGTTAAGATGGTAATTGAAAAGATTTGTAGGTTTTTTTTATTTAGTTTGCAACTAAATCTTATAAAGAAATAAAAAAAATAATTGGATAGCAAAATAATACGCAGATTATGGTGGATTTGTGGGCAAGAGTCAATTTGTACTTTAAGAAAGTAGTAGTATATATAGGCCTAATGCCTTAATGCTTCATATAGCTACAATATTTTTTAAACTACATACTACTACATACTACATACAACTTGGCTTATCAAAAGTTAAGTTCAAGTAAGTATAGTCTATCACATGAAAGCAATTGATAGCCTACTGGTACCAGTGTGGTACAATCTAACCTGGATAACAAACTTAAATCAATGGCCTAGGCCATAGAAAAATAAATATTTGCAGCTAATATTGAATATGTGTGTGTTTTTAATGTATAAATAAATAGCCTACATAAAAATATGGTAAAATGAAACAATTTTGAACAAAAATATTAATAAGGCCTAATTTAGAGACTTTTTAATAGTTATGAAAACCAATAATATAGGTTTAGACTACAAGATTTTCTACTATGGTACAGACAAGTTTTAGGCTACTAAATTTGTGAATATTATAATTGTTAAGCTCGCAGAAGTTTTGATGCATTGGTTGGCAGAACAGCTTCTCGTTCAAAAAAGGTCACACTTGAAAAGTTAAAATTTGAAATTTGAGGCAACATATTTACAATGTTTGAGCGAAAATGATTTATATTTTCCACAGGATTCCCTTGAAGTGTCAAATTACACAGTTTCTTCAGGCGACGTAGCTTGGAAACTTCTGCCATACATTCGATGTTATTACCATGGAGATATAAAACACGTAGATTTTGAAATTTAAGAAGGTCATCATGAATGCACTTAATACGATTGAATGAAAAATCAATCCATGTTAATGAATAAGGTTGTTCAAGAAGATTCTCAGCGAGTTTATGCATGTTTTTAAAAGTTGTAAATTTGTTGTGGTTGAGCCACAATGCCCCAGTGCAAAATCTATTATTTGGTCCTCGTGTTGGTGGTGTTCCCAAACGCGTTGAACGTGGTCGTACCAAATCTACCGATTCATAGGAATCAAGCCCATTGAAAGTGTAATCCACTGGAACTCCTTGAGTAATTGGGTCAAAAACGTTTGAAATAGTTTTAGATTTACTAGCTTTTATAGATTTATGTTTTTTTTCTGGGACTTTAGTTACATTTATTTCGGACATATTGAAGATAACAAAAAAAATTATGTTGAGTTGATTAACCTTACCCAACTAAAGTATAAAAGAGTCCAGTCATAAACAGAGTAAGATTATGTTTAATTAATTTTATCAGAATTGGCCACAAGTATTAAGTACATTTAATCACTCACGTTGTCTCTAAAACCGCATAAGAAGGTTGCCATAACTTATCTGGTATACCTGTTCCTGCCATTAATTTAGTAAATATTTAAAAGATTAAAGAGATAAAATTTGAACAGTTCCAAACATAGTCTCCCAAACAAAGCCGTATTTATTTACATTATCTCATAGAAACGGGATAATAATAGAAACGCCACTCTAATGATGGCAAGTAGAACCTCATCACTAGCGATCATGGCGTAAGTGCCGCAAAATAATAGATTCGAAGTGGGACGTTACACTTGGAACACAACAAATTTTCTATTGCGGAGTGTTAATAATCAATTCTTTATCAAATCTAATTAAATGTGACTAAATCCTTTATTTTATAAGTAAACCACGTTATTAAATGTAAAATCTAGCTAAACTACTTCTTTAAAATAAATGAAAATTGCTAACAAAACAATAATGGCGAATTTTACATAACCTTAATTAATACTTTGTTTTCTATGGAATTCACGTCCACGTATGCGCATTCTTGTCGTTGTCGTTGCAAGCTGTTCCTAGAGATAGTACTCCAAACTAGCTTACGGGATCAGCTAGCCTATAAGAGCGCCCCCTTGCCCACAAAAATAATCTTTAAAAATTCAATCATGAACCATTGCAACCAACAAAATTCAGTTCATAGCCTAGAGCTAGCTAATAAGAGGAGGCCATTGATATCTATAAAATAACTGGATGGACATCTGTGGCTGGAATTTTCGAGCTGTCGTCTGCATACCATTGTGTAAGAAAAAAAAACTTTAAGGTATCTCTTTCTCTCTTACACCCATACAAGGCAATGTGGCATTTTGACATAGTTCGTTAATTTGATTAAAATATATGTGATACATCAATGTGTGATTAGTTAAATGAAATAAATATGTTAGTAAAAGCTTTGAAGAGCTTAACAAAGTTCGAAACTGTTAGTTTTTTCTTTAAATAAGTTGATGTAACCTAATATATACGATGATTTTTGAAGGAAGCTTGCTTATAAGGCTTTATCTCGTACCAGAATCCTACCCTATAGTTGTGTTTAGTTAGGATAAAAGACCTTCCATAATGAAATATCTACTTCCGTTCTAAATGGCCGTTTATCCTACCAAAATATTATATGTGATAGTATTCTGGTAGGAAATAAAGCCTTACAGATTGAGATTATTACTAAAATCAGGATTTAGTAGATAACGTACTTCCTTCGAGCCTATAACCTAAATTATCATTTGAACGTAAGATTTCTACACAAAGTATGTCATTTAAACCAATGTAATACAATTTTTAGTTAACATGTTTCATTAAAGTTATCGAACTTTAAACATAATATGGTTTCTGAAAGCAATACATACGATATGAGCCAACTTTAAAAAAAAAAGTAATATAATACTACTTTCTATTAGCCTATAACGTAAGTGATAGTTTGAATAAATTGCAACTACACAAAGTTTGTCATTCAAACAAATGTAATCACGTGTTAAGATACCTTATTCATTATATTTATCGAACTTTCAATATAATATAATTTCTGAAACCAATATACAAACTAATAACTAATTTTAAATATAAGTGTAGTCTTGGCAGACTGTAAACAACATTGATGATATCTACATTTAAATATGTTAAAGATTTTATTCGTATTTGTAGAGTATTACCTGTAAAACTGAAATGTATATCTTTTAACGTAAATGTTTCTTGAGGAAAGTGTGGTATAATACTTCACTATTTTCAAACAATAACACCTTTATTCATCAGAGACATGTTTTCACATAAGAACATTGAAAGAAACCATTAAATCTGTCCCTCCACAGTGTAGCAGACGATAAATTTGAGCGTCACGCTTTAGTCGTTGGCAATGTGTTTGTATATGTCCATCCAGTTCAGTTATATTATAGAGATCAATGGGGGAGGCTCAAAAATATTTGTGAAGTCTTTTTATAAAAAAAGGTACTATAAAGTTTAGTAGTAACTATTTAAGCTTTTAGTTTTATCACTAATATATCTAAAATAATAGGAAAATTTGTCAAAACTAAACTTTTGGAATACTTAATACATTTTGCAGTAATTTTTTTAGTTTATAACTAAAAAATTACTGCAAAATGAGTTATTGAAATACTCTAACACGAAAACTGCAGCTACTGATATAATAATAAAAATACAAAAGTATACTGTTGGGAAACTTAGGGACAGGTTTATTTATTAACCAAATTAAGGCTTTCAATACGATAACTATAAGATATGAATGTATAGAAACTTTTCCCGGTCGGGTTAACATGGCTCAAAATTAATTTAAGCTATATATATATATATATATATATATATATATATATATATATATATATATATATCACAAAAAGTCGTGATTAAAAATGAGCAAGGCTCAATATTCTATGGTATTTTTAAACAAATAATGTGTGGAGTTTCTCAAGGTTAATTCATTGGTTGTATTCTAATCTTAATTAATATATTAATGAGTTAAACACAGACACTTTGAGAACACATTCAGCTGTTGACCGTAAACGCTTGCTTATATTATGAAAATAATAATAATTTAAATTATTCAATAAATAATGTTCAGACATTTGGGTCAAAATCGAAGGGGGTGGGATGAGGATCGTTGGAGTTTCAACTCCCTACCCCTATTTTGAGATGATTAGGGTAAATTAAGAATTCTTTTTCATAATGTTACTTTTTTTACTATAATACTTTGCATTTCTAAGGGTGTTGTTAGCTCTCTTAGTGTAAGGGTCAAGGAGTCAAAATATGTTAAAGGCTTGGCTGTAATTGAATTCTAAAATTATACATAATTTTCCTTATTACAACCAAACTTTCCAAGAAATGTCAAATCCTGTTATCTCCATTCCATTCCAAATCTGAAATTTCCAAAACAGCTAATCCCATACTTTTGTTTTCACAACTGGACAGGCAAACCTTTGTGAAAAGAGGGACTATTTTATAGAAAGTAACACGGCAGAGTTATTACACCAGATAGCACACATATTTATTTGTTTTTGGAATGTCGTAAAGATGCCGTAAATGCAACAAACAATATTATTTTTTATATTTGCATAAAATTTAGTATGAGTGGGTTCTTACTTGTGTTACTTGTTAAGACTGACTTTACTAAAAATTTAGAAATATATGCAGCTGTAAAAAACCTTGAGCATTGAAAATGTTTAACAATGCAGTGTTTAGTGAAATAAATAGTTTATAACGTACTTACATGAAATTGATAGCGTTTATAGAAAGTTAACAAATTTGAAACTGTCATGTTGTCTGTCCCCCTCCTTCCTAGTAGCATGATATTCATAGTTAGGCACGGTTGAAGAGTAAAATTTTTGTTCAGAGTAAGAGAGAGCGAGACACACACCGTAAGCAGCAGTTGAAATTTGGACATCAAACATTTCGGGTGCTTGAAGTTGAAATTTGTTAGAAAAGTTGTGTTGTTGCATGTATACCTACTTAATTTGAATTGTACTTGAGTTTATACTCGAATAATAAATATAAATACTGAAAAACTTGCAAAGAGCTAAATTTATTTATTTGATCGTTGTTTATGATTGATTATGCCATGAATTTCAGTTAATATTTTAAAATAAGACATGACGCAATCTGACCTGAAAAGACAGTCATCTTTAATGAATTATTTTATCGAAAGGTACATCCAATCAACTAGTAAATTTAAATTCAACAAATTAATCATTGTTGTTAAGTGAATCTGTTGCGAATCTGTTGCGACTGTATCCACAAAAACCACCAAATTGGAAGAAATTTTGAAGAATCCTGATAGTAGTGAGTGTGATATTAGACGGTTTGTGTGTAAGGTTAATTTTTCTGATTTAATGAAAAAAGAGTTTCTGACGTTAACATGGGTTCCTCCAGCATGTTATCAGTTTTCCATAAATTCTAAACAAAATATTAGCTATCAGGCTTCATTGTTTTAAAGGTTTACTTGATTAGTTTATTCAAGAAATCTGGAAGGTACGTTGTGTAAAACATGTTTTTTATTTTCTGCTAAACAAGGTGGAAAAGGTGAGCACCAAAAGTTGGGCGCATTAGTAAACTGATCTTTTACTAACTGGAAGAAAGCTCACAATAGATTTGTCGTGAATGCTAGCACAAACTACCACAAGGCGTGCAGTGAGTATGCAGATTTATTTTTGAAGGTAGGAAGTGGAAAACAAAAGAGTGTAATTATCAGCTCAGCATTGAACGTTAACATTCAAATACAGCTGTTCTGTAATTGAAACAATGATTATTTGTGGAAGACAGGAAATGGTTTTGCGTGGAACGAATGACACAGGAAGTGTATTGGAACAAGATTTAGGTGCAGATTATGATAAATTTTACACTGTATTGAAATTATGTGCGCATGCTGGTGACTCAGTTTTACGAAATCACTTATAAACCGGAGCAATGAATGCCCAATATACTAGTCCAAAAATACAAAATCAAATTTTTGACGTTCGGAGCTGCATAATCCAAGAAAAAAATTGTGCTGAAAATAAACAATTCTAAATGTTTTACGGTGCTAGCTGATGAAACCATAGATATCGCTAGAACAGAATAGTTATCGTTGTGTGTGCGCTATGTGGACTTAGAGGAAAACAAATTACGTGGAAAATGTTCTTGAATTTGCACCGGTTTATGATTTAATAGGACAAGAACTTACATCTTTGTTTAAGACACGCCTTAAGCGTCATGGTATAGCTTAAGAGTACTCGGTTGACTAAGGATATGATGGAGCAGCAGCCATGAGCACCATGCACTCACTTGCATGGTGCGCAAGCCTACAACAGTAAAGATTATACGATTGCATTATATATACACTGTAGTGCACTTTAACTAAACCTTGAACTTGCCTATTCACGTGTCCTTCCAGCTATTCGAAATTGTATTGGAACAATTCAGTATGTAGAAACTTTATTTCGTTCTTTTGCACAATGCAATGATGTTTTAAAACAAGCCAAGCCTTTAATTGAAATCTTACCTGGTTCAAAGCACAAAACTATCATAGCTATGTGTGTGAAGCATGAAGGGTTTATAAATAAGAGGCAGTTTTGCGGTTTAAAGAACTTTATACTGCTGCGGTTCATGTCCTGGAAAAGTTGAAAGGGTTCCCAAATAAGGAGACATCTCAAATAGCACACCAACTAATTGGGGATGTGATCCAAAGTCAGTTTGATGTTTCTTTGACAGTGTTAGAAAACATATTTTCTCAACACTTGTACTATGAAAAGCACTACAAAAAGTGTCATGTGATCTGTGATCTGCATGTTATTATGTGAAAAATATGGCTTCTGTTCTCAACACTATTGTGGCATTGTGTCAACTCAAACCAACAATGATCAAACGAGCGTGTTGAGTTTTACAGTTCTCTGTTGCCTAAACCTCCTATGCTCACCACAGAATTCAGTATCTGGAAGTTGAAGTGTGCCAAGAAAGAGTCAACTTTAAGACCATCGTGTGAGCTTGATATTATAAAAGAGTGCAATGAGGAGTTCTTGCCAAACATAATAAGGCTACTACATAACCTTTGCAACTCTTCCTGTTTTAACTGCAACGCCAGAGATAACTTTTTTAACTCTCCGAAGACTAAAGACTTATCTGTGGAATTCAACTAGAGACAGCAGATATAACTGGACTAACTTTACTTTAAATATACTGTAGTGTTCCGGTTGACCCTGACGCTGTAGTTTCACGGTTTGCATAGATGGCCAGGCGTGAACACTTTATGTTGTAAAGTTTAGATATATGGTACTATCATACAGTGAATAAAATAATAATCCATTTATACATGATTAAATTGTCAGTATTATACTTAATGATGCAGTAGCTATAAGTAGGGAGTGTTACCTTTTATGTCTCACTGGTATCAGCATTATTAGTAGCTCAGTTGTTAGCGTTTCTATTTACTGTGTTTAGTGTCCAGGGTTCGATTCGTAGCAGGGGTATAGTGTTTATAATTTGATTAATTTATGGTCTGGGATCTGGGTATATTGTGATTTACAAAGTCCTTATAGAGTTATGATCCATATTGCGAGTTGGTTGGCCACTCATCCCGGTTCCCTGGACATAGAAAAGTACCTGCTAGCCAACCAACCTTGTTCTTATTAAACTCCCGGTCAATAACAGTGCCGCTCGGCCCAACGTTTTAAGGTGTTAAGGTGACAAATACCCTACAGCTTATAATGTAATAAGGTCCTTTTGTTATAATTTATCAATTATTTTCTTTGGTTACCACATTTGGTACGTGCTACCTATGCTGAAACGATACTAGCGACTATATCTTCAAATACTGAATATTAGAACTAAAGACTAGCCAGACCTGGTTATTTTATACCTTAGTTTAATATAGAGTTGTTTTGGTGGCAATCGTGAACAAATTGTATTTTATGAGAAGCTGTCTGCAAGTTTGCTCGGCATTTATACCAAGTAGTAAACTTAAAATGTCAATTTTATGGTTAGCCAATAAAATGACAAGTAACATTTTTCCTATTTATCATTATGGTTCGATAAGTAGTTGAATCAATAAATTTTAAAGATTATTTAATGTCTTCCAATACAAAATGTTTGAAAATTTAAGAAAAGATTATGTATCTTTAGATTTGAATAGCGAGACTGATAGGAAAATATGGCCGAGACGGAGTTTTTGGAGAGTAGGTATTTGTTTTGTTATGAGTGCATAATTATTCACAATTATCAAACTCGATAAAATCTAGGTATGGTTCGATTTGCCGTCTTCTTGGGTGCGTAATACAAATAAATATATAAATATACTGAGATAGCAAAGATGAAATATCTTATATGAGTGATAGTGTTTGGCCTATCACTGGTTAAGTACGGTAGGTTATTTTTTCTCAAGTTTACTTATTATTTGTCATTTAGGACGATAAGGTAACTAAATTATAATTCAGCCATTTGTTCTTTTCCCAATTATAAAGTTATGTGTTTATTCTTTTTTTCTATCATGAATAAAATTAAGAAAATTTACTTGAACCTCGTGATGCTTTTAATTTACATATTTTTATCGCTTTCGTGGTTTTAAAAATTTTAATATAAATGAATACTTTTAAGTAACTTTTTTTTAAATTGTAACTCACCACCCGTTTGGGTTTACCCAAAAATCTTAACCACACTAATTTAATAGAGATTAGGCAGGTTCTCTTTAGAAAAATGTATCCACATTTCCATGGAAGAATAGGGAGTCACCATTCAGGAAACAACAAAAAAA
>CABFWO010002028.1:0-14715 GCA_902155825.1 Timema genevievae | reverse complement strand
AAAAAAAAAAAAAAAAAAAAAAACCTCACTATACACTTGACTGGGATTTGAATCTTGATCTGTTTATCAATGACAATCCATTCTATAGAAAAAGCAACCCACGCATGGTTTGAAGCATCACACTCACAATATACTATACTACTGATCTGGTGTACTGAGGGCGATTTTTCCTAAAGGTTTTTACACTCCGTGCAAATACAGTCACACTTTAAATTTAATCTTCCTCATCACTATCACATTAGAGCTAAACATGTCAAACTTGTTTGATCATAAAGAGCCACAATGGAAATTTAAAATACAACTTGGGGGACATTCAATTTTGTAACCATCTTAAGTAAATCATTTTAACTCTGTTTTTAAATCATTATTATTACAAACAGAAATTTAGCCTAGTTTATAAAATTATAAGACTTTCAATGTTTTCCCAGAAATTTGAAAAATAAAAAACCTAGCAAAGCTGTGAATGTTATGTTGAATTAAGTTATGAAAATTGATTACAAATGTGTGTCTATAAGTAATTTTATCTGTGGTGTTTGTTCCTTTTCATAAGAGAAAATAACTGTTCACATGTAAATTATATGTCTTGATTCAAAAGATATGCATGCTTTACAGATTGGGCTACAAGTTTTAAATGTCTGCCTTAGGATTATCAACTTCAAACCCTTAATTTGTATTAAATATATCGTAAAGTAAAGTTTATGTTGATTCTTTGCAGGTGTTCACATTTGATTAAATTTATTTTGAGTGAATTTTGAAAGATGTTACAAATTAATTTTTTGCCCAAACTGAAAATAAAAAAATAACATACTGTAAACTGGCCTAGAGATGATTAATTTTTTATTTCTTTTAATGTTCCATTTTAATTATAAATGATTAAATGTAGATTGATTAAAGATAGCCAAAACATAACATAGCATGCGCGCACACACACACACACACACACACACACATTTTTATCTTCAGTTTGGAGTGAAGATTATCGATGATCACCGGTACTGTATATATATTTTCTTGATGCAAAGGGGGAACTGACTCAAATACATACAAAAGTACATTTTAAGGTGCTCGTTTTCACAAAGTCAACAGTAAAATTGATGCACCAGTTTTTATTTTGTAACAACAGATTTATAATTTATGTTAGATGTTGATTGACTAATTTATTTTCATACAAATCACTTTAAACTTTTTTATTTCCATGCAAATACCTTCACCGAGATCGTTTTCACCCCTGATGACAGTACTTGATAAGTTGAACTCCTAGGCGTATGCTTGTTTGTTTTCAGTGGTGGAATCAACTCTCCAGATTCCAGCGGAGTATAGTGTATTTACTAGTGCTAGCCATATGTTTGGCTTGTATATATTTCCTTCCTGGAATTCAAACAAGTCACTCATCACATATTTCTAATGAACTAGGCGAGCTTAACTTGGATGATAACATTCCACCAGTCATTAGCCTCACTAAGGTAATTGTAACATTTTCTTAATGTGTAACACCTTCTGGTCAAGAGCACTTTAACACTATTGCCCTTGTTCTTAGAATCCATACCACATATTTAAATCCTATTTGGAAGTATTTAAGGTGGGAGTGTAAGAGAAGCGAGAATAGGTTGTTTCTTGCACTAAGTTTGAACAATCATAAGGTAGGAGTGCAGGGGGACACGAGGAAAGGTCAGTGAGCAAAACATTTCTTTGGTCTAAATAAAATATTTTTCCAGTAGAAACATAATGTTTAATTTTCTTCACATGGTGAGATCAACAGTTCTTGAATATCTGTCATGAGCATGTCGGCATTAAATGACCAAGTTTTTTAAATCAAGAGAAAAAGTTGTCATTAAATTCCCAGACATCCATGACAAATATTCAAGAACTGTTGATATCACCACGTGAAGAAAATTTAATTCTATGTTTCTACTTAAGAAATAGACCTATTTAATTTATTTAGTCCAAAAAAAAGTGTTGATATATAAAAACTGCAAAAACACTGACCTTTTCTTGCGTCGCCATGCACTCCTACCTTATGATTGTCGAAACTCTATGTAAGAAACAACCTATTCTTAAAGGAGAAATTCAATGTACTCTTAAAAGAGTTAAGCATTTATTTTAAATGTAGCAATGATTGAAACATTCATTCTATGGATTACTTTAATTTAATTTACTTTTATTTATAAATCTACAAATTAAACTCAGCATTGTTAAGCTGAAATGTTTAAAAAATGTATACAAAAATACAACCATTGCATCAACATATCTATTTGAGTAAATGCCTATCAAAACTTATAAATATTTGTATATATGATTCTGATTTTTATTTTAGTCTCATGAAAATGATGTTAATGTGAAGTCTGTCAAAGAACCATTAAAAGCGGATAAATCATTTATTGAGAAACCAGTTCCACAGGAGGAAGTAGTCCTCACTGATGACAACAACATAAACCAACAAGTTGGGATCCCACCAAGAGGGGCTGTCAAATTCTCAGGTTTGTCACTCATTCTCTTTTTAACTTCAAATTGTAATTTACACTTGCTGTTGTCAATGTCTACATGAGGAGGCTGGAAATAATGGTCTAGCAAGTAAAAATATCAACGGTTAGATTCCCTCATCCCAGGAAATGTTAAGTTAGAAATAGGAGTGGTTCAAGTCTAATATAAACATTGCGGTCCCAGATACTCGCTACAAAGCTGTCCTCTTAACTACTTTGTCTGTAGCATGTCTTACTGAGCTAAATATCCAGTTTTGATTCCTGGCATTGTTGAAAAATGTATCATTTAGAACTGGCCTTCTTAAACTGTGGGTTGTGACCCCGTTTAGGGTTGCGTAACTGAATATGGGGGGGTTGCAAAAAATTTGAACACACAACATGCACACTTTGAACTGTGCATGCTGTCACACCACGCAACACCAATGAACGCTTCCAGAAACACCTCGACTAAAATTTGAGGTTATGGTATATTATGAATTGCAGTGTTTTTACTGTACATACAAAGTTTTCTGCTCTTGACAGAAACATAATAGTTTAATTACAGAAAATAAAGACTTTTAATACTTTCCTATTGTTCTTCCTCTGAATATAAGTATCAAGTTATCAAGCAATAACTTCAGGTTTAAAATTTGATATTCTTAAAAAATTGTTAAATGAATTTTGATTTGGGATTAGGATATAATTTCCAACAATTTCTAAAATGGCCTAAACATACTTCTGCCATTTTGTACTACAGTACGTTTTTATGTGAAGCGACGTTCTCAGCATTGACGATTATAAAATCAATATATCGATCAACTCTGAAAAACGTTGAAGATGCTCTATGTATTGCAGTACCAATTATTCCACCAAGATTTAATTCTTTATGTAAAAATAAAGAAGCACATCCATCTAATTAGCATGCAAATTTTATTTTGTTTTTATAAATGGTAAACTAATATGGTTACCAAAGAATTGTTTTAATTTTTTTTATGATATATTATTAGTAAATGTTTGATTTGTATACCTATTTTATATACCTTTACACCCGGGGCTGCGTAAAAATTTCTCAGGCGAAAAGGGGTCGCAAGTAGAAAATGTTTAAGAAGCCCTGATTTAGAAAATTGGGGTTTACTCTTTAACATTGATGAATTGATGGTCAAAAGATCCATATTAAGTATGATTGATAAATAAATAAAACTAATACACCTGTCTATAAACACTTTTTCTTTTCATGCCGCATGTCTTACTACCTTTCTGGGCTATCTGCATATTTAAACATATGGGCGTAGGATTGAGGAAGGTATAGTTCAGAAGAGATTTACCCACATTTGTGCGAAGGTAAAGGGAGTTATCAATTAGGAAAAACCATTCTCATTACACCTGTCTGAGATTCAAACACTAACCTCCCTCTCACCTTCAAACCAGACCAGACTTGGGGCCAGTTTCATAGTCAGATTGAGTATGCCTCAAGTATGGTGCTACACTAAATACAAGACGACGCCTAAAATTAAATGGGATGGTCCAATTTCGCATATGAAACTGACCCATTCCATTCTTGTCCAGGGAGGTGTCATCCTGCATCTAATATAATGCCGCACTTAAGGCGTACTAAGTCTGACAATGAAACTGGTCCTAATACTTGAGTATTTACCTACAGATGTGGGTATAAATGCCTATTAAAAAGTAGTAAGTTATCTAGCCCTTAGAGAAATATTAATTTAAAAAAATGTTTGTTGGAAATAAAATTATTCATGTTTGATTTGTTGCGAGTGCTAGAAACATAGAGGTAACTCTAAGCTTTGGTGGGCCTATCTCCGCCACCTCCAAGGGTTATGTTACTTTACTGTCTCCACTCGTCTCTTCCTTCAGGTCCAGGCAATGAACGGCAGCAAGCAGTCGTTAATGCATTCAAACATGCGTGGAAAGGTTATAAAAAATATGCATGGGGTCATGACCACTTGAAACCTATCAGTGGTAGCTATAATAATTGGTTCTCCCTGGGGCTGACTATTGTCGATGCTCTGGACACTGTTTACATCATGGGGCTTAATGAAGGTAGCAGTATATACTTACTTTCTTTATGAGTGATTGATCTGGTGACTAATCACAACCCTTAATTTGAATGATTCATTGGTTGATTATTTTTATTATTTATTAATTTTTTTCTGCTAAATTCCTCAGTGATGTCCCATTTTTTATCTTACCCTTCAGGAGTTTATGTAAACTCTATATTGAATATTTAATTCTAACATTCAATATTTATAAATGTAATGAAATAACACATACTTACTATAAGTGGTGTTATAAAGGTCTACACTAAAATCTTACTGGATATAAGGGACACACTGAGGAACAAAGGTTTAAACTTCATGAACTTTGTAAATAAAACAATCTAAGTGAGTCCAATTTGTTTTTTACAAATGGCTGAAAAAAACCATGGTGCAATCCCAACCTGCTTCACTATTTCTTGACCAGTAGCAATTTTCCATCCTCTCTCCAAGTGAATCCTAGTGCAGTTCATTTCACACAGCCCATCACATACAGTACCTACTAAAATTAAGTCCTTTATATCTTTGTAAACTTAAGCTACTGTAGATCATTAGCATACCCCAGGGGGCTTTGAGGGGGCTCGAGGCCCCCCTTTCCATAGTTTGGTGATGCCCCGAGATCTACCCAGATCTGAAGAAAAAATAAAATAGGGGAAGGGGGATATAACTAGTTAAACATTGTGATCAAAATAAATATCAAGTGTCACAAATCCTTGTGTTAATCCTCCCTAGTAGTCCTAATTGATGTCCTTGCAGTCTAGGAAGTGTCACAAATCCTTGTGTTGATCCTCCCTAGTAGTCCTAATTGATTGTCCTTGCAGTCTAGGAAGTGCCACACATCCTTGTGTTGATCCTCCCTAGTAGTCCTAATTGATGTCCTTGCAGTCTAGGAAGTGGCTAAAGTCCTGAAGATTGCAGCAGGTTCCAAATCTCCCAGTTTCACACGTGGTTCCATCGAGGAGTTGCACAGTGGCTAGACATTTAACTATTATAAATAATCGGTGATTTTTGCGACAATAGGCCTATGTGACGGTTAAGCCAACTTTAATTTAGGCCAATTTATTATTTTGTTAGCTTATCACTTTTATAATAGTAAAAATATAAATGATCAAGCTAATAAATTATACCATTTTAAAAACCTTCCAAAAAGCTTCTAGGTGTGTATAATAGTAAAATCCCCCAACCCCCCACTTCGCAATCCTGCGTAAGCTACTGTTGTAGATGATTCACTTTAAATAAGGGCCTACTTGACATTTCATCATAGCCTAACACAGGTTTCATGTTGTTTTTGGTATGAATGTGTGTGCGGCATCTCAGTGGTACCCGTCCTAGTTATTCACACTAATGGTGTAAAATTGAAGAAGATAGAAATAAGAGTAAATGTATCCACATTTGTATGGAGAAAAATTGGAAAACCATTAAGGAAAAATTAACCTCAGTAGCTACACCTGGTCAAGATTCAAGGTGGACACTGTCCGGGAAAAACAAGAACTATGCTTGGATTTTGTGCATTGGAGGAAAAAACCTGGGAAAAGTGCTTAAATTTTGCTGTGTGGAATTTAAAGGCGAGGACTACTCCAAATAGCTTTTAAAGGGATCCAAATTTTGAAAATTTTCTGGGGTAGGATTACTCTAAATATCTTGGCGAGGTACTTATTAACAATACCTGCGCAAGTGTTAGAATTTGGTGGCATGTTCAACAAACATTTTACAAAAAAAAAAAACTATTCAGAGGAAAAGCCTTTTAAAAAATGGGAAAACTATTATTTACTTTTTTGCCCAGGAAAAATGCTTGAATTTCATTCTAAAGTTTGAGTGATCACTATGAGATTCGAACCCTGGCCTCTTTGTCACTGGCAATTCAGTCTTTGAGAGTGATGCCTTATACCATTTAGCCTGGTAAGATTAATCTTGAATAAAGATAAATCCTACTTTTTGTCAATTATTTTGTTGTATTTGCTCAGAATTTACAGATGCAAGAGAATGGGTTGACAAGAGTTTGCACTTTGAAGTGAATAAGGATGTGAACTTGTTTGAGGTGACTATCAGAGTTTTGGGTAGTTTGCTGAGTATTTACCACCTTACGTCTGACAAAATGTTCCTTGACAAAGCTGTAAGTCTACTTATATTACATTTTTACACTGTAAACAAAATTATCCTATCTTAATTTACTTTTATAGCCTGGATTTGTGTGATATTTTTCTTCTGACAATGAGAGACCATAGTTTAGATCTCATTGGAGTCAAAAACTTATTTTTTAGTTGGTTTTTACACTTCAGTTTCCTGTCACTGGTGAATGTATAATAAGACAGTGTAGAAACACTTTACAATAATGTAAAGTAATTATTGATAGTGAAGGAAGCCAACCTGAAAGTATAGTTAGATTAGACCTAGATAGTATGTTTTTCTATCTAGGCTTAACCTAACTATCCTTTTAGGTTGGCTTCCTTAAATCGATTACTTTACATTATTCTACAATGTTTCTACACTGTCTTATACATTTCCAAGCCATTAGGCACTAATTCATTTTAATATCACTGGTCAAAAAACACACAATGTTTTATAACAATTGTTTTTCTATCAATTTGATAGTGGTATGCATTAATACAGTTTTATGGGTGAATGTAGGGAAATAGATAAATATAAAAGAATAAATATAAGTAGCTATGTCTTTTGAATGTTTGTATCTTATTATCTTGTAATAAAAACTACAACTTTACCATTTTAGTTTTGTTTTTTCAATGTAGTATTAAATCATTAAATAGGTATTATGATAATTTTGTCACACAATTGTAAACTATTATCTATTTTGATACTGATTTAATACCGGCATGTTAAAACTCATATGCGTAAACTAAAATAGGGTATTTATTAAAAGGATTGTTATTAAAAATAAATTATTAATATTAGTAAAGTATCTATACATTTTTCCACATTTTAGGTTAATTTAATATAAGATTGAGTAAAGAATTGATCAGAAAAAAAAAATTGGTGCAATTCGCCAATATCTGTGAAGTCAAACCCAATATCTGTGAGATTTGTTGGTTCGATTAAGGGCTATTTTAAAGTTTCTTAATCTTATAATTATGCAAAAGGAGCTAAAGCACAAGGTGTTAAGCACTCTTAAAAAAATTCAATTCCAGGTGTGACAGCCTTTATTTTGTGTAAGTCTTTAAAAAAGTAATTAATTAATGGTCCTACAAATCATGAGTACATATAAATTGTATCATGGCACTTAGTTCATATAAGATTTTTGCCAAGGATCTGCCATATAATGTTTTTTCGAGAGATCTGCAAGTATTTTGAGCTTTAAGTTGAGCTTTAAAATAAATATATACTTGAGCTGGGCTGACAGCTTTATTGGCTAAGTGATTTTGAGCTCTTTAAAAAAAATTATTTCTCTACCTTGTATATATAGTCTGAAACCTAAGCTCATTCAGTAGTGTCTGTTTACTGAACTAAAGGTTTAGTAATAAATGAAATGATAGAATATCAGGAAAATGGTAGAGCACAAATAAAAGTAAAAACACTGACACATATTTACACACACTTCAATATTTAGATGCTATTATAGCATCTTCCTCAGGAAGTAGTAGTAATTAGACTGAACTAAGGGTTTGATTCCCTCCATGGCTGAAAAAAATTTCATTGGCTAAATGGGCTTTCTTACCCTTTCATAGTGATGAATTAATGGCCGAGGGGCTGGGTGTTGTATCTGTTTTAGATTGAAGTTAGTTAATAAGTCAGGTTTAGTAAGTGCATGTTATATAACTCAAATGAAAAGAATTACCTTGTATTGTGTGTCTAGCTCTACTTGTGGTGTGGTTTGGGAAATGTACAGTTGGAGGGGGAAGAGAGAGAAAACCCAACAAAAATTGATATTGTTCAGATTGTCATTGGACTATGAAGGTCAGCCACTGAGTCAACTGGTTGGGGAATGAAGGAGATTATGAGGCTTAGATAAGGAATATATAGAAAGGCATCTCTCTGTAGAGTTGTTAGAATATAAATAGCTTAGTGCAAGATGGTATCAAGTATGCCTTAATGCTAAAGAGTATTTTGTATGACTTTAGGTTGACCTGGGTGATCGCTTGTTGCCATGTTTTGACTCTGACTCTGGCGTGCCCTACTCTGATGTAAATTTAGCCACCCGTAAAGCTCACGCACCCAAGTGGAGTCCTGATAGCAGTACATCAGAGGTCACCACGATACAGCTGGAATTCAGAGACCTTAGTCGATGCACAGGGGACCCCAAATATGAAGTAAGCTTTAATTTTTACAAATTAACATATTTTGCGACCTACTGTCCTTTAAGGTGGCTACATTTGCAGGTGACACTAATCACAAACTGTTTATCATACTGATTATGTTACAGAAAGTGAGTTTTAAATTTTTTCTTTGCGGTATTAAATTACACTTAAGTTGACTTTAGGGGGTCTTGAGGCAAAGTGCTTGCCTCAGGACCCGATGTTTGTGGGTTCAAACCCAGCTGGGATTGACGATTTTTTTTTAGTGATAAAAATTTGTAGCACAACTTCCTTTGAAGGGGAAGTAAATCCGTCAGTCCTATATCGATTGTTGCATGTAAAAGAACCCTGAAAGATATGTGAAACGACCTTTCCTGTCAAAATTGGTAGGCCCCTTCCCTTTCGCTCATAGAAATTCTAGTGTGCTGATATAATCCGTTCGTTCAGAAAGTGCATGTTAAATACCTCAAATAAATAAAAAATAAAGACACTATAAATTAGTGATTAATCAAATAAATTTATACCAATTTGTGAAAGCTAACCTCCTTCCCTTATGTATTCTAAGATTCAGATTACATAATAATGATTTATAGATATATATTGAACCCTGCTTTACGAGCACACAAGCAAAATTATATCACCCCAAATTATTTTTACCCTCTGTCACTTAAGCAAGTGCGGGACCCCCAAAATTGTGGGTCCCAGTGCAGCTGCACATTTTGTACGGGGGAGCTGAATTGTATCCATTCTGAATGGTATCTACTCATACATTTCTTAAACAAGCACCACAAATAAAAAGTCTGATTTGTATCCATTATGAATGGTATCCATTCTGAATGGTATCCATTCTGAATGGTCTCCATTCTGAATGGTCTCCATTCTGAATGGTCTCCATTCTGAATGGTCTCCATTCTGAATGGTCTCCATTCAGACATTTTCTTAAACAAGCACCACAAATAAAAAGTCTGATTTGTATCACTAAAAATATTTGTATTATATCCACAAAATCCTGAATTGTATCCATTTAATTGCGGTGCCACTTGTCTGATAGATGGCAGCAGCAGAGAGACTCCTTAACTCATTCCGTGTTTACTAGAGAGCAGCACTATCACTAAGTTAATGTATAAAAAAAGATTAATACTTATTCGTGTTTCTCTTAAAATACTAATAAAAGGATACTTTACAAATGATTGGTTTATGATTGTGGATATAATGCAAATATTTCTATTGAATATAAATCAGACTTTTTATTTGTGGTGCTTGTTTAAGAAAATGTCTGAATGAAGACCATTCAGAATGGATACAATTCAGGATTTTGTGAATTATGAGAATGGATACAAATCAGACTTTTTATTTCTCCAAAATGGATACAATTCAGTTGTCTCGTTTGTACACCCCTAAGGATGGCCCCCTTCCCGGGTTAAATATGTTTTGGGATGTACAAAATAGTTTTACATTGAGTTCAGGGAAAACAAAAATGTAACGCAATTTTTTTATATTCAGAGTTAAATATTTGCATGATACTTAAGCATGTCCAATAAGGCCTTCTGAGCTAAATAATCATATGATAATCACCGCAATAAGTGTTTATCATAATTAATTGGTGCTGAGGAACATGGAAAATTTATATTTGTATTACATCAAAACCAGTAACCTCCTCAAAATATTGCTGTGGAATAAATTGGACGGAGGAATTTATTCATAATTTTTATAGATGCTCTTTTTGAAGGTTATTAATCCTATAATCTTATCACACCACTTGGCTTATATCTTCTTTTACTTCACATCTCACAACTTGTGTTAAATATGTGCTATTCATTAGTGTTTTTTGTTGTTGCATTGATTCACTTAAGTGTATATTTAAATTGTAGTTGATAACTTTTTTTAAACTCTTTGTTTTAGGATTCTGTGTCCAAGGTATCCTTACATGTTCATGCCCTTGACAAAACGGATGGCCTAGTGCCCATTTTCATAAACGCAAACACTGGTAATTTTCGCTCCTACTCCACCATCACCATGGGAGCTCGTGGCGACAGTTATTATGAATATCTGTTAAAGCAATGGATCCAAACAGGACGAACCATTGACTAGTAAGAGAAATTCTATATTACATATAAGTAGAGACATCCAAAAGGTGAGGTTATTTTTAGGGGGAAAGTGGTGTATTTTTTTTTCAAAAAAACAATGATATTTTATCCTGAAAGTGATGTTATTATTTGAGTCAATACAAGACAAATTAGTATTCATTAAAAAGATTAGGGCTTAAATCTAGAAAACAGTAGCACGCTTCTGGATACACCACAATGTATGCACCAATATTAGGTTATACCAGCATATTATAGTGACCATACAGTGATAACGTTTAATTTCATTTCCATGCAGTAAATAAATGACTCCATTATTAATTTAAGCGGTGCACTTGTATTCTGGACTTGTTTCAAAATGAGCACTTTATTTATTATTTATTTATCCACACCAAGTTAATTGTAAAATAAACTTCTCTTATATTGTTAAACATACTGATTCTCAAATGAAAACATTGCCATTGGGACCAGATTATTTTACTTAAGTTTCGTTCTTTTATTTGAAGGAGAAGAGCTGATAAATATGTATTATGTATTGTTAAGTGTGTCATTATCAATCTGGCCTGTTGTGTTAACAATAATCATTGATTATCATAATTATCATAATTTACAACTCAAATATTATTGTGTGTGCTCAATTTAACCAAAGGTAAATCATTATATCCAATGGTTTGGATTTTAAATACCCTAAAAGTACTATTAAAACATGGTTTGGTTACATCGTTGTTAATAGTTTGTGACTCGTTTTACTTAATGTTGTCCCTAATTGGCTACATCGTTGTTTTTCAGCCGATTGAATCACGTGTCAAGTGTAAATTGTTTGTCAACCCCCTAATTTTCACCCATGCTATGCAATGAGTCGTGCAGGCCACTCCACATACCCTTTTTCTCACCCTTCCCCAATCCTTCAGTCATTTTTGGTTGATCACTGCATCTTAATAACTGTTCAGGTTATACAAATATATGACAATTACTCTAATAAGGTAGGGATGAGGAAGGAAGAATTTTAGAGGTAATACACTTGATTTGTGTGAAAGGAGAACGGGAAATCATTTAGGCAAAACCACCCTCATTAGACCTGATTGGGATCTGAACACTGATCTTCCAGTTATCAGCTGGTCACTCTAAAACGAGAGTCATTGCTTAATGTGCTTTTGTAAGCATATTTTCTGTCAGTTAAGTTCTCTCTGTGCACATGACTCATGTGTATCTTTCATTGTGTGTGTTTATAGATTATTTGTCTCGTTACACAGTGGTTTTTGTTAGTCAAGTGCCACACGAGGGGGGAGTGAGCATGGGCGCCTTGGCAGTCCCGTTCATGTCCCAAAACTAAATGTCTTGTAGGTGTGTAGGTATTTTTGACGGCCTTGGAACCAAACTCCTAGATTTAATTAATTCTTATGGTAAAACCTAACCTTTAGTGTGGTTTTATATAAAGTTGCATTTTTCAGGAACGTAATTCAACATAATAGTAGGACTTGTATATATTTCAGCTTACGAGATGATTACATTGAAGCTATCGCTGGGGTTCAGAAACATCTAGTCAGAAGAACATCACCAAACAAGTACCTGTTCATTGGGGAGCTACTAGCTGGGGGAAGGGATTTCAAACCCAAAATGGTTAGTAAACAAAGTTTTGGAAGCATTCCAATATTTGGGCGGGTAATTATGTGAAAGCAAGTGTTAATAGAAATGTGAATGAGGCACGCTGATAAAAAGTAAATTTAATGCATTTCATTATTAATATTGTTTCATTACTGTATACTACATTTCTCCTGAAAGGTAGCAAACTTATCTTGTTGGGTTACATTATATGCAGCTTAAAAGATAGGGCCATACTACTCACCTTTGAGCTTTAACAACCAGTGTGTCACTAAGGACTATCGGAATTCTGAACTAATTTATTGTGCCACCTCTTATTTAGATTTTTTTTATGAGTATTTAAAAATCAAAACTTGTTGACTAGGCCTATTTTGATATGTAATAAATAACTCAAATAAAATTATAAATATTTAAATAAGGCCTAAATATTAAAGAAGGAAAATTGATCAAATTATTAAAGTGAGTGTCTTAGACAGTATTAATTCCAATAATTTGATTAAAAACATTATAAGTAACACCTGCAGAGCTGTAGAAATATTGTTGACTTCAAAAAATGTTATGACATTGGTAAAAGTTTTATTTTATGTGCACTTTTTCCATGTCGGTGTGCCACAGAAATCTTGTTTGCGTGCCATAGATTTGCCATACCTGTCCTAGAGCTTTGGCTTAGTTGTGTCACTTCTATTCCAACTAGGCTATCTAGGTATTGCTCCATGTATAGAGCAAATACACCTGTAAATATATCTCCAAAACTCTTATTGGTAGTCACTTGGTTTAAGTTATCAGTCTCACAATGTTATTATTATTATTATTATTGTTGTCGTTATTAGCACCGCGTCTTACTACCCGTTCGAGCTATACGCACTTACACTAATGTGTAATGGTAGGGTGATTGTGAGATGAAATGGAGGACCTACAGTTTAACGTGGGATCCGACTCATGGTGGAGGCTTTGCATTTCACACATTCACAAGTTGTGATTAATACACGTCTTGTCAGAGGTGAAGGAAGGGTTTGGAAATCAGATAAATCTATGCCAGGACCCAGGATTGAACCCTGGGCCCCCAGCACAGAGTCTCGCAATAGTTTATATTGCTGGTCATATGGAAGTTCAGGTTAAAATCTTGACCACTTGCATTAGGGTGATTTTATATTCTCCTCTTCTCACCAAAGCAGGTGGACTCCCTCTAAATTTCCTTTCTCATCTCTGCCCCTAAATGAATCTGTCGATAACCCTGGTATTGAAAGCAATGATCAAACAAATAATTTAACATCCCTGAAGACACCACAGATACAAAAGTATAAAGCATGGCCACTATAGCACTCTGATGAAAACCTCAGTATTTTGGGTAGGAGATTATTCTGTAAACAACCCACAGCTTTATTAAACAAATCCAAACTAATCTCTTTATTTAGAACTGAGCAATTAATTAGCCAAATAATAGCTCAAAGCAAGAAAATACCAACTCGCCTAAATCAACTGTTTCCATCCTTTGGACGAGTCTGTTTAGTAAAATAACTCATTTTCCCTCTGTCCTTCCACCATTCTTCCTCCTCCACTCTCTTCCACTCTGCTCCTTTCACTTGAACACTTTAGAGATAAAACAAACACTTGGAAACACTCTTTTCTAGGCAAAACCTCTTTTCTTTAAGACCACAATGAAAGTTTGATCTTTTTCCACCAGGAGCAAACCACATACAAACTGAGGCATATGTACTAATTACACTAGTGAGTTAGGAATTAGGAAGGTTGAATTTAGAGGGAGTGAACTCGCATTTGCATGGAGGGAGAGTGGAAAACCCTTTAGGAAAAACCACCCTCAATACACCCTACCAGGATTCGAACCTTAATCTCCCTGTCATCGGCAGTTTAGTCAAACACTAGAGTGATGACTTAGATCATGCGGCCACCGAAGAACGTCGGATGGCAACTTGTATCAAAGTGAAAACAATAATTTCAATAGACACATGACACTGAAAACTAGCATTGCTAAATTTAAACTTTAATATTAGTAGCTCGGTGCAAATACCCATAATTTGGAATAACAATAAATAAGTAATCAATTTTTAACTTGTGTAGCTCTTTATTCTGTTATTATACATATTTTTCAGCAGTACAATGCAATCAACGTATCATTTTTCTAGTATTTTTCATATTGAACTATATACAAAAATCATTAATTGTATTGGATTAATAATAATAATAATAATAATAATAATAATAATAATAATAATAATAATAATAATAATAATAATAATAATAATAATAATAA
>CABFWO010002027.1:121263-140315 GCA_902155825.1 Timema genevievae | reverse complement strand
CAATGTACATTATTCCGTTCAGAAATCTTACGAGTTTATAGAAATAGAGAGAAAGTCTGTGCGGTGCGCCGTACCATTTATTTTATTTCATTAACGAGATAAATATAGTCAACTGTCAAAAAAATCTTCATTTTACCAGAGAAATATGAAGAACTTGGCAGTCTAGCTTAACACGAAACTAACGCGTCAGCTAACTACGCCACCGAGGCGGGTCATAATAATTTTGTGTGTGCGTGTGTGCATACATAATTGTATGCATGTGTGCTCATAAATATTTGTGTGTATGTGTGTGCGTAAGCGCAATATATACATATATAAATATCTAGTATATGTATTATATTATAGATACAATATTTTGGATTTTATGTATACTATTTCATTCTGTAAAAAAATTCATTCTTGTATATATATATATATATACACACACACAAAGTAAGAATCCATATAAGTGTATATAATATAGTGTATTTCTTACAGACTGAATATAATCTCAATATGTAATCCATACACTTACCGTACATATCCTTATGTATACGCTTATATATATAATAAACTAATGTAAATACTTAGGGCTGGGCCGATAAACCCTTTTGGAGATATTGCCGATGCCAATATTTTGTTGCCGATTTTGCCAGTAGCCGGTACCGATTTAGTTTGACAAAATACCGTAACTAAACCACTATTTACAACATCGGTAAAGTGGTACTTCGACATTACGTTTGAACGAACTCTAAGAACTGATCTCGGGGAGCGCTCAGTGAGCGAGCGTTCTAGCGGATCTTGGAGCGCATGCAGCTGACGTCACGCACCATGAAGAAAAGAAATATACATGATTATTGAACGCGGTTCTGTGTAGCTATCCCCTAGATTACGCAATAGCACGGTAATGATGTTATCTTGGACGTATTAGTTGTTTTTGCTGTGTGAATAAGTTACGGTTACGTAAATACAATATTGATTAGTTAATTCAGCCAACGGAAAAAATAGGGGGTATATAAAATATAAATAACTCAAATCCAAAACTAAAATTATTTTAATGGAAAGCAAAATTATGTGCGCATGTGGGGGCCTCGGCTCGTACTGAAAGATATAGGTAATATTTAATATTATGTTAGTATACAAGTTGTATTCAATTAGAACTACGTTACTTATAGCCATAATATTATGATGTATTTTTAATTTATTATAAATCCACAACAAATAAAATCCCCCACCTAATATTGTTTTTGATAGTGTTTAACTTTGTTACTTAAGGAAATATTTATCTCTAATCTATTTATCAAGTATTTCATAATTTGAAATAAGCCTTAAGGTAAATCAAATTGAATGGTTTATTTTGTTTAGAATATTGGTTTTGCTGTTTATTAGAAAATAAAATAACCAACGCAGAATCAAAGAATTTGTGTTTACATGCAAGAAACTCAATTTAAATATTTTTGTTTGAACTATGAATTATATTTACACGACTTGATAATTTCAAACATGAGTATAGATTTTGAATAATCGGAGTAAAATACCTGCATGATAAAAAAAATACCGATCATCATTGGCCGATTGTGCCAATATCGGCCGATAAATCGGATCGGTTATCGGCATCGGCCCAGCCCTAATATACTTGTATACATATGGTACAACAGTACAACATTTTTACTAATACATTTAAAAATACTGTAATTTTTTCAGGCAAGGTGGAAAAAAATTATATACTCGTATATGCCATTTCTATGAATACCATTTCTATACACAGGTAGGCCTACAATAAATGGTATTTTTCACAGACTGAATGGATTATTTAATATATATTATCCCATTTGAAGTTTTAGCTGCGTGAATACTTTATCTCCAGGTTAGCTCGTTCCAATTATTCCGGCTGTCAGCGCGTCACTACATCGCGTATAGGTTGAAAGGAACAAAGAGGAACGGAGAGGTAGGGTCTGATGTTGCGAGTGAAGGATGTTTTTAGACATCACATAAACAGGAAAATAGAGGTTTCCCTTCTTTCTTCACTTGTTTGGTATTCACACGAGTGGTCTTCGGTGTTTGGAGGGGAGGCACTTTGTAAACTGCAAAATAACATTTTGTTGACAGTAATATCATTCACGGCCAACAAAATTTATGAAAAACAGGCAACATTGGAGAGTGGGTTTTAAATATCGTTTTCTCCTTCCTCGTTTTCGTGCTTTTGGAACAAAACCGAAGAAAATATTTTCCATTTTGAGAATTCATTCTTACATTCCCTTAGAAATAAGTGCAAAAATTTAGCAGCTCCATCATAGTAACAGCACCATTTTTTTTATTCTTACTGTCAATCCTTCCTAAATGCTTTAAAATACAGTATAATGGAATAGTTGGAGAGGTGGTATAATTAAGAGATGGTCCCGAATTGTTGTGCACTAATAGTGTGAAACCATCTATGAAAACCACTCTCAATGTTTAAAATTCCAGCTCTCTCGCCATCGTTAAATCAAATATGATGAGCCTGACATTAAGTCTACGTGCGCACAAACTTGAGTTTTATGCTAAATTTGAATTACAATGAGAAAACAATAAATAATGTTATTTTTTCTTCTTGCCATTTAAAAATATATATAATATACATTCTTTGTATGGTTAATTAATTGATTTGTGTTGGTGTAAAGCTTTATAATAATATTATATAGGGATATCCAGGTGCGTCCCGTCATTAGGGACCACAGGGGCCAGGCCATACCAACATTTGTTTAACATAAACTTTTTTATAATATTTTTTAGAAAAAACATGAATATGAAATGGAGCACCATTCTCTACACGCAGTGAATTATTGTATTCGTTATACAGTATTCCAGTTAAGATTATTCATTCCTCGCTCCAAACCTCACGCAAGAATTTTACCAACGCTCTAGTGAATGAATCTAGAAAATGACCAAGGCCAGCAGTGGCATGCCCTCGAGAAGCCACGCTCAGTGTGAGGGACCTTTTATGCAGGCGTTCCGTGACGCGCGACACGGTCATGTGCGTTCTCTAAATACACAGGTGACAATGAGTACTTTTATACTCTGCCGCACGTCATTTATACTGTCGCGATCTAAAAAGTGTACTACCGTAACCTAGAGAACGCCGCGTCCAAAATGATGCATGATGATCCAAGACACATACATAATATCCAATAGGGCATTTTATACAGGCGTCAGCTTTTGTGTCGCCGTGTTGGTGAGACTGCAGAGCGACCAACATCTACGTCACTCGTGTTGGAACCTCAGTGTATCTCAGTACCAGTCTCAGTGTACTTCTGTAGCAGGTAGTGTGATAGGCAGTATTTGTGGGTGGATATTTATTGTCTACCGCTTTATTTGTTCCTGAAATAGCAACTATAAACGAAGAAGAGATTGCTAACCTTGGGATCTGTTTTTTATTTCCTCTCCCTCTTTTTATGACGTGTGGCATAATATATTATGTTGCTTGTATGAAAGCAACCACCCAGGACACGCGTCATGAAACGCCTGTATAAAAGGGCCCTGAGTTGCATCAAGGTCAATCCCCCACCATTTCAGTGCGAGCTTTACTGGGGATTCACACGTTCAGCGAATAACTAGCGCAGAACAGAAACGTGGTCACATGATGAGCTTTAAACCAATTACAAGATTTATGCCTCAAGAAGTAAGATGATGCGTGAAAATGGTTAGTTAAAATTAATAAAGTAGATCCTTGGTTTAAAAACTCCGTTTTATGCATTAAAACTGCAAGAAAAACTTGAAAGTAATCGTTTGGGAGCACATAAGATTAATGAATTTATATTTATGCAGGTGGATGCTAAGGAAAAAAAACTTTTTCTAATCCTCGGGTTGGTAAGCAATTGTGGTTAACTGTGAGTGAAGAAAAACAGAGATTATTTTGGTTTTATTGTTTATTATTTGGTGGTGAGGGGGTTGTAAACAGTGGTAGGCTTTAAGGACCTTAAACATTTAAGTGAAATAATTAGAAAACATGAGAAATGTACAATTTATTTGGAAAATGCATTTAAGTTTTAAAAATTTGGAGCAGTAAATATTGCGTCACAGATAGATTCCACTGTCAAATTTTCGGTTCAAAAACTCAACAAACAGGTGTAAAAAATTATGCATATCATACAGTATACTAGGCAGATTAATATAATGTTTAAAATACTACGGTACTCATAAACTAGCATAAAAAGATAGAAGTGTCCAACTTTTGTACAAGTAATGTCATCACTTGC
The DNA here is from genome assembly GCA_902155825.1 of Timema genevievae. Taxonomy (NCBI): domain Eukaryota; kingdom Metazoa; phylum Arthropoda; class Insecta; order Phasmatodea; family Timematidae; genus Timema; species Timema genevievae. The sequence continues at coordinate 136,101 of CABFWO010002027.1, read as the reverse complement.
TAAGTTTAATTCAAAACCTTTATGCTTTTATTATTTCTGTTTGTAGATTTTTTAGTGAATTTATAATTCTTGTAATTTTTAAAAATTAGGAAACCTCGAATTAATTTATTAATATGTTAACACGTGTTAGGAAATAATCTTTACGCGTAAGTTTTGAACTGGCCCCACCAAAAAGAAAGATCGCGCTCCGCCACTGGGGGATATTAACTTTGATTAACACTAATAAAACACCAAATATTCTCTAAATGTATTGTAAATAATTAGATTAATGACGATACAATTTTGTACAGATATGAAAACTTCTAGTCCGTCCACTATAGTAAAATATGTTATTTTATAGTATCCTCAATAGTTCCCAGCAAGTGTCCTTGTATCTCTCATATCGTTCAAGCTTGAACACTCCACTACCTTAAAGCATGTTAGTGTGTAGTGTCCTCAATAGTCCCAAGCAAGTGTCCTTGTATCTCTCGTATCCTCCAAGCCTGAACACTCCACCATCTTAAAGCATGTTAGTATGTAGTGTCCTCAATAGTCCCAAGCAAGTGTCCTTGTATCTCTCATATCCTCCAAGCCTGAACACTCCACCACCCTAAAGCGTGTTAGTTTGTAGTGTCCTCAATAGTCCCCAGCAAGTGTCCTTGTATCTCTCATATCCTCCAAGCCTGAACACTTCACAATCTTAAAGCATGTTAGTGTGTAGTGTCCTCAATAGTCCCAAGCAAGTGTCATTGTATCTCTCATATCCTCCAAGCCTGAACACTCCACCACCTTAAAGCGTGTTAGTGTGTAGTGTCCTCAATAGTCCCCAGCAAGTGTCCTTGTATCTCTCATATCCTCCAAGCCTGAACACTCCACCACCTTAAAGCATGTTAGTGTGTAGTGTCCTCAATAGTCCCAAGCAAGTGTCCTTGTATCTCTCCTATCCTCCAAGCCTGAACACTCCACCATCTTAAAGCATGTTAGTGTGTAGTGTCCTCAATAGTCCCAAGCAAGTGTCCTTGTATCTCTCCTATCCTCCAAGCCTGAACACTCCACCATCTTAAAGCATGTTAGTGTGTAGTGTCCTCAATAGTCCCCAGCAAGTGTCCTTGTATCTCTCATATCCTCCAAGCCTGAACACTCCACCATCTTAAAGCATGTTAGTGTGTAGTGTCCTCAATAGTCCCCAGCAAGTGTCCTTGTATCTCTCATATCCTCCAAGCCTGAACACTCCACCATCTTAAAGCATGTTAGTGTGTAGTGTCCTCAATAGTCCCCAGCAAGTGTCCTTGTATCTCTCATATCCTCCAAGCCTGAACACTCCACCATCTTAAAGCATGTTAGTGTGTAGTGTCCTCAATAGTCCCCAGCAAGTGTCCTTGTATCTCTCATATCCTCCAAGCCTGAACACTCCACCATCTTAAAGCATGTTAGTGTGTAGTGTCCTCAATAGTCCCCAGCAAGTGTCCTTGTATCTCTCATATCCTCCAAGCCTGAACACTCCACCATCTTAAAGCATGTTAGTGTGTAGTGTCCTCAATAGTCCCCAGCAAGTGTCCTTGTATCTCTCCTATCCTCCAAGCCTGAACACTCCACCATCTTAAAGCATGTTAGTGTGTAGTGTCCTCAATAGTCCCCAGCAAGTGTCCTTGTATCTCTCCTATCCTCCAAGCCTGAACACTCCACCATCTTAAAGCATGTTAGTGTGTAGTGTCCTCAATAGTCCCCAGCAAGTGTCCTTGTATCTCTCATATCCTCCAAGCCTGAACACTCCACCATCTTAAAGCGTGTTAGTGTGTAGTGTCCTCAATAGTCCCAAGCAAGTGTCCTTGTATCTCTCGTATCCTCCAAGCCTGAACACTCCACCATCTTAAAGCATATTAGTGTGTAGTGTCCTTAATAGTCCCAAGCAAGTGTCCTTGTATCTCTACTATCCTCCAAGCCTGAATACTCCACTACATTAAAGCATGTTAGTGTGTAGTGTCCTCAATAGTCCCCAGCAATTGTCCTTGTACCTCTCCTGTCCTCCAAGCCTGAACACTCCACCATCTTAAAGCATATTAGTGTGTAGTGTCCTCAATAGTCTCCAGCAAGTGTCCTTGTATCTCTCATATCCTCCAAGCCTGAACACTCAACCATCTTAAAGCATGTTAGTGTGTAGTGTCCTCAATAGTCCCAAGCAAGTGTCCTTGTACCTCTACTATCCTCCAAGACTGAACACTCCACTACCTTAAAGCATGTTAGTGTGTAGTGTTCTCAATAGTCCCAAGCAAGTGTCCTTGTATCTCTACTATCCTCCAAGCCTGAACACTCCACCATCTTAAATTATGTTAGTGTGTAGTGTCCTCAATAGTCCCCAGCAAGTGTCCTTGTACCTCTCCTGTCCTCCAAGCCTGAACACTCCACCATCTTAAAGCATGTTAGTGTGTAGTGTCCTCAATAGTCCCCAGCAAGTGTCCTTGTATCTCTCCTATCCTCCAAGCCTGAACACTCCACCATCTTAAAGCATGTTAGTGTGTAGTGTCCTCAATAGTCCCCAGCAAGTGTCCTTGTATCTCTCCTATCCTCCAAGCCTGAACACTCCACCATCTTAAAGCATGTTAGTGTGTAGTGTCCTCAATAGTCCCCAGCAAGTGTCCTTGTATCTCTCCTATCCTCCAAGCCTGAACACTCCACCATCTTAAAGCATGTTAGTGTGTAGTGTCCTCAATAGTCCCCAGCAAGTGTCCTTGTATCTCTCCTATCCTCCAAGCCTGAACACTCCACCATCTTAAAGCATGTTAGTGTGTAGTGTCCTCAATAGTCCCCAGCAAGTGTCCTTGTATCTCTCCTATCCTCCAAGCCTGAACACTCCACCATCTTAAAGCATGTTAGTGTGTAGTGTCCTCAATAGTCCCCAGCAAGTGTCCTTGTATCTCTCCTATCCTCCAAGCCTGAACACTCCACCATCTTAAAGCATGTTAGTGTGTAGTGTCCTCAATAGTCCCCAGCAAGTGTCCTTGTATCTCTCCTATCCTCCAAGCCTGAACACTCCACCATCTTAAAGCATGTTAGTGTGTAGTGTCCTCAATAGTCCCCAGCAAGTGTCCTTGTATCTCTCCTATCCTCCAAGCCTGAACACTCCACCATCTTAAAGCATGTTAGTGTGTAGTGTCCTCAATAGTCCCCAGCAAGTGTCCTTGTATCTCTCCTATCCTCCAAGCCTGAACACTCCACCATCTTAAAGCATGTTAGTGTGTAGTGTCCTCAATAGTCCCCAGCAAGTGTCCTTGTATCTCTCCTATCCTCCAAACCTGAACACTCCACCATCTTAAAGCATGTTAGTGTGTAGTGTCCTCAATAGTCCCCAGCAAGTGTCCTTGTATCTCTCCTATCCTCCAAGCCTGAACACTTCTAGTCCGTCCACCACCTTGCGGTATGTTACGTGTGGTGAATACAACAGCCTGATTCCCTTTTTATTTCCTTCTTGTTGAGGCCGTGATATCGGAAGTCGATACAGATTCAAAGAAAGTCAGGCAATGCTCTGCTGGGCAGGGAGGGATGTGAGCCTCTTATCTGCCCCTGGTTTTAAAGGCTGCAGGCAAACCAAACTTCGACAGCGGTGTGTGAAGTTCCACCACTCGCTGCGTAGTGCGCCACTCATATGTCAACTGTTCTTACCGCAGTGCATGTCGGGAGAGAAAAATGGCCACTCTTACGCATGCAAAGCAGGAGGAACCTTTTCTCTACTTCTGTTCTCGCATTTAGGATCCGCCAACATTTTTTTTTAATATACTTAAAGTAAGGCTATAAATAAAAAGCAAAGATGTAACTATATTATATTCTTTTAGTTTGTACTTAAAGCAGTTTTGTATTCATTTATTTGAATAGTAAAAAAGAAGCTGCGTATGATGTTCGAATTGTATGTTTCCACCATAAAAAAACTTGACACCTTAGCTCAGTTGGTAGCGTGTCAGTCTACTGAGCAAAGGGTCCCGGGTTCAATTCCTGGCATGATCAAAAAAGTATAATTGGGGAAATGTGGATTTTCTCTTTCATAGTGATGAATTAACGGTGTGGGGCTGGATGTTGTGTATGTTCTGGATTTAAACTAGTTTATAAGTTGTGTTCTGATTTAGTCAGTCGGTTCAGAAAGTTCACGTTAAATACCTCAAATAAATGAAAAACTGAAAAAATAACAAACTAACCCAATTTGGTTTGTCGAATTGTCTAAGGCAGTAGTTCTGAAAATTACAGAGCCCCAACGGATTGCCAAATAGGTCCTCATAGTCCCTTCACTAGACTGTCCAAATAAACATCATCATCATCAGTCCTATTACGTATCAGTATGACTTAAAAATATATAGACAGTTTGGTTCTGCTTTACCTTTACCAAAGGCAACTGAATGGTCTCACAGCCTCAATCTGTATTGATTGATAAAGGTGATAGTTTATTAGCTGGTTACACACCAACGAGTCCCAAGTCGAGTCGAGTCTCATGGAGTCGAGTCCAATCTGACTCTAGAGTCAAGGACTTTCACACTGCTGAGTCGAGTCATCGAGTCAACTAGTTTGATCAAAGTGCTCGTGCAAGAGGGATGCAGTCCTAGCGGTTTCTATAAATACAATTGTATGGAGGCGCTGGCGTAGACGTCTAAAAGGACGTTGCTTAATGTGGATTCAACCACTTAATGTGAAACGATGCACCTTTGGTAGTATTTCACATTTGTTTCTAAATATCGGAAACTGCATTTCTATCCCCATTTTTAGGATGGGACGGGTTATAAATAGCAGGATTCTCTTGAACGACAACAATGAGGTATCCAGTGTCCATGCTGTTAAGCCCCCCACAGACTGGCAGGTCCGGCCTGTGAAAGGCTCCATGTTGGACCTGTCACAAGCCAGAACTTTTGCTTCGTTTGTTCACAGACCTAGAGGCTGAAAGTGCAGGTGTGACTGGATGAAGCTCCAGTTTCCTATAAACACTCATGACGAGAGGTTCATAATAAATTGAAAAAGAAAAATGGCAGCTATCATTGTAGCATTAAGTGTCATTGAGGAAGATAACAGAAGAAGGAAACGTGTTAGGAGGAGGTTTTGATGGAAGCAGTGGTATTTGAAAAGGGATCATTTGTCTGACATGGTACTTTTGAAGGAGTTACGGGAAAAAAAACCCATGAAGATTACAGAAGCTATCTTCACATGAATGATGATGGTTTTGACTTCTTGCTTACGCTAGTGAAACCCCTTTCACGCCTCGGACCTGCCAGTCTGTGGGGTGCTTAAGCCTTGGAAAGTATGTGGAAATAATACATTTGACTCGGCTGAACTGACGAAATCTGTAATCTGCCGCATCATGGACTCTGACTCGTCTAGACTCGGCTAAACTCGGGATGACTCGACTCGCCGGTGTGAAAAGTATTGGTCCTCCATCGTGCTATCAAATACAATATGTACTTGTCTCGATTGGTGAGTCAGACTCGACTCGACTTGGGACTTTGGTGGCCGAATGGTCTAAGGCGCTACTCTTGCAGTAGACTAGACTGACCATGACGAGAAGATCGAGGTTTTCGAATCACGGTCGGGTGTACTTAAGGTGGTTTTTCCACTCTCTCTCTCTTTCCACACAAATGCGGCTACATTTCCTCTAAATATAACCTTCCTAATCTCTAAAATCATTAGTTTAATTAATACATTATTGTCTAACCCAAATGGGTAATAAGACGTGGTGCTAAAAAAATGTATACATATATAGGCTATATATGGTTTAGAGATTGGAAGTTATGAAGACCTTGGGTTAAAAAAAATCCTGTTTTATGTCGCCACTTTCTCAATAGACTGTACTGCCAATAACAGGAAGATCGGAATTAGAGTCTCGCTCGGGTGTAATGAGAGTGTTTTTTTTTTTAAAATCGTTTTTCCCCTTCCCTCCCCGCCAATTAGGATACACGTCCTCTAAATTCAACTCCCCTCATCCTTAACACACTAGCGTAAGTAGTACATTATACGTACAACCAGAACGGTCATTAAGACGCGGTGCTAGAAAGAAAAAATAATAAAAAATTACAAAATCAATCTCAAGGTACTAAACAGTAACACTAAACTAAAATTAAAAACACCCTTAATTAATTTATGAGAAATAGCAGCGAGCCCTTAACCAAGAAGTTAGACCAATATTGGTCACCCCCTTCCCCTAGACAAGTCTTTAAGCCTCTCTAGTAAAATAATAAAAAATAAACAAACTCAATTTTAAAATAAATAGACATAAGACGTGTAGGTGAGTTGCGGCCTAATCTTGAAATCGTGTACGAATTGCGGACGGCTTTTTGAGACACATGAACGAATTGCGGCCCACTCACTTGAGAGAGAGGTATGAGTTGCGTCCACCTAATTAGCAGTGAGCTTTCTATCATACTGTCTTAAATGTCAGATAGAAGCTATCATCGTCTCAAGTCAACATCCCTAGTGATAGCCAAGATTCCTTGGTTCTTGTCGTTCAATGGTTTTGGCAAAAATGTGAAGTTTTGTTAGCTTAGGTTAGGTTGAGTTAGGTTAGGTTAGGCCAACAGCCCAGTCCGCAATTCGTACGTGGCTCTAAAAATGTGGTGCCGCAATTCAACTGTGTCTTTAGAGGTAAACAACTCGTGCGGCCGTAGCTCACCTACAGGTGACATAAGACGGCAATAAATTTATTTTACTTAACAACGAAATGTTTTTATGTATTACACTTTCAAATTATATACCCCCTCCAACGAACGTTCATGGTTTGCTATATCCACTTCCTTATTTATTACAAGTCATTATAGTTTCATTACTTTCATGTTAATGTTGTGATAGTAAACCAAAATTTAAATACTCTAAGGATAGTAAAAATAAATATTACTGGGCTATTGAAATATAGTACCACTTCTGAGATCTAGTGGGCATAGCTCCTGGCTAAAATTCTAGAGGTATCGGGTTCGATCCCCAGCAATTAAAGATTTTTTCTGAAATTGTGGTTCTGTAACGGGGTCAATTCAGCAAATAAGTAGCAGCTCTGGTCTAGAAAACTGAGGTTAACGTCGTGAGGGTTCATTGTTCTGACCACATGATATACTCTTTTCGCAGAAGTTGGCCATATATTCGCCAACAGACGGTGACCAATCTGTCGTTATGGTTCAACCATTGCGGGTTGACGCCTTGGAGTTTTTTATAAAGAAATTTATTTGATTAAGTTAGGAAATTATATTAGAAATAATGCATATTAGAGTATACATTCGATTATATTATTATTATTATTATTATTATTATTATTATTATTATTATTATTATTAGCACCGCGTCTTACTACCCGTTCGGGTTATACGCACTTACGCTAATGTGCAATGGTAAGGTGATTGTGAGATAAAATGGAGAACCTACAGTTTAACGTGGAATCCGAACCACGGTGGAGGCCTGGCATTCCTCACATTCACAAGTTGTGATTAATACACGTCTTGTCAGAGGTGAAGCAAGGGTTTGGCATTCGATTATATTTTTAGCACCACATCTTACTATCTGTAAAGGTTGTTTGCATAATTATTAATTACTTTAATGAGTTAGGGATGAGGATGGCTGAATCCAGAGGAAGTGTACCCACATTTACGTGAAGGGAGAGCATAAAACAATACCACCCTCAGTAACCTGACCTGGTTTCGAACCCCGATCTTCCTATCATCGACAGTCTAGTTCAACACGAGAGTTACACCTTAGACCATGTGACCACCAAGGTAGGTTTGTTTGATTTAAATTACATTTTACTAATTCGCTTTTTTTTCTCACAAGGGTAATAGATCTGTTTCCTCTAAAAGGTAAGGATATAGGGAGGATAGTCCATATAAAGGTCACCTACATTAATTAGTATGGAAATAAGATAGACCCAGAATTTGAGGTATTCCCTTAAGGCGATTGGCCCTTTTCATTTGGCGTGGAAATGCAGAGCCATGAGAACAAACCGTTATCTTCAAGATTTTTTATTGTTTTACAATTTTCTTTTCTGAAACGGTTTGTTCAGGAATATAAGCATGTTGATTAAGTTATACTTTATATGTACACACCTCTTCTAAAATTTTACCAGTGATCAAATATCGATAAAATTGACGTTTTTCAATAGAATAATGGCAGAAAAAATAAGAAAATATAATAATTAATAAACATCGATACATTATCTTAGAAGGGGTGTTGAAAATATTAACATAAAAATTTCACTTGTTCTTAAAAACTTATATTTTCAAACATATGATTTTTCTGAAAGACCCGTCCGGTAGCTAGCGCCATCTGCAGTTTCCGTGATTAATTTGTTCTGGTTGGCGCGGAAGGATACTTTGGTCAGTTGTGAAACCACGCCACGCTTTTCACCCTCCCACCCACCATCCCACAAAATAGGTTTAAGACTTGCACTCGTCAGGGCCAAGGGTCTTCAGGTGCGGCAGAAGGGAGTGAGAGTAATTTTACAGTTTTTATAGCATTAAATGTTTTTTGCCAAAATAAATCAAATATTTCTCCAGTAGCAACATAGAGTTTAGTTTTCTGCACATGCTAGTATCAACATATCTTGAATATCTGTAAAGGGTATCCTGAAATTTGGTCAAAACTTCTTCTCTTTATTTAAAAAGTTTTGACAAAATTCCAGTACATCCTTGACAGATATTCAAGATATGTTGATATTAGCATGTGCAGAAAACTAAGCTCTATGTTGCTACTGGAGAAATATTTGATTTATTTTGGCCAAAAAAATTTTAACTCTATAAAAACTGCAAAAATACTTGCGTTCTCTTCAGCCTCACCTTAATAAAAGATTCATCTGTCATAAAAAAAAAAGGGCACAATGGTTATATCCTAATCGCAAATTCACGGTGTGTACGCTACTACACCAGCAACACCTGTGTATGATTATTATCCACTGTGCCATTTTTCCTCCCAAGCGCTGCTCCTGTGGGAGATCACCATGTAACCAGACAACCTGTGCCTTAGGCTCTATTATGTGTGGAAGAGAGAGAGAGAGAGAGAGGATATCGTGTATCAAGAGTTCTATCCTCCATTAAGGTGAGTGTAGGGATCAAGAATTTATTTAGAGCAGGTTTTTTGCAGTTTTGATGTCAAAACACTTTTTTTGGCCAAAATAAATCAAATATTTTTCAAGTATAAAGAAAGATTTGTATTTTCTTCATACGTTCAATAGTTGTTTAAGAATAACTGTCATGAGTGTAGAGGCACTAGACAAGAAACCTTTTAATTGACGAGAAAAAGTTGTCGTTAAATTCAAGGACACGATTGACAGATATTCAAGAAATGTTGATATCCCCATGTGAAGAAAATTAAACTCTATGTTTCTACTGAAGAAATATTTGGTTTAATTTGAACAAATAAATGTGGATTGTATTAAAATCTGTAAAAACACTGCCCTTGATTCGCGTTCCAAACCCTCCCACCTTAACGGATATAGCAACCCCTCACGCCCAACCCTTGATATATTTAGCCTCTATTAGACATACATATTTTCAGCGCACTATTTTATAACTGAACGTCATGGCTTATAGAATTTTATTAAAATTATTTTTCAATATGAAGGAGGGGAATAATTCCGCCCTTCCAATCCCAATGGTGCTTCTGCTTACAAATACTTAAATCCTTCCAGTTTTTTGTTTTTTTTTGTTTTTTTCCCTTGTTACCACGTCCCGTTTGAGTTATCCGTAAAAGAAATCATTACTATAATGTGCTAGATATAAGTAAGGTTTAATTTAGAGGAATTTTACACACATTTGCTTGAAGGAAGACGGGAAAATCATTCAGGAAAGACTACCTATGCTTGCTTTGGTGGACGCATGGTCTAAGACGTCACTCCCACACTCTACTGTACTGTCGATGACAAGTTAATAGGGGTTCGAGCCCCAGTCGGGTGTACTGAGGTTGTTTGACCCTAAATGATTTTCCCCTGTCCCTCTATACAAATCAAGTACACTTCCTCTAAAATCAACCTATCTCATCCCTAGCTTATTAGCTTTATTATTACTATTCGTATAGCCTGAAAAGGTAATAATACGTGGTACTAAAAAACTACCTACATTACCCCAGACCGTTATGTGACCCTGATCTCCCCATCATCTGAAGTCCAGTCTATTGTGAGACTGATGAGTGATGACTTCGCCCACCTATGTTAACTCAAGCTAGTGACGGTCCTAGGAATAAGTTGCGACTCTTCTAATAATTTGTGTAGCCAATATTCATTTGAATAGAACCCGAAATTTAAATTGCAAATGTAATAATTTAGAAAAGCCTATTTATAATTGTAATATTAAACCTCATTTACAAATTAAAATTCAAGTTAAATTAAATTCAAATAAATGTAATTTAATACAATGGACGCTTCCTTTTTGTTTAAATATATCGCCTATCGTAAACATGACAAGATCAACGTGTACACAAATGGCTCTTAATGACGTCACAATCATAGTCCCAGTGTACCGATTTGCATACGCGTTGACGACCACTGTAGATTAATTTAATTTAATTTAGCACCGCGTCTTACTACCCGTTCGGGTTATACGCTTAAGTACTAATTACTCTAATGGATTAGGAATTGGGAGGGTTGAATTTAGAGGAAGTGAACCCGCATTTGCGTGGAGGGAGAGTGGAAAACCATTTAGGAAACCCCTCCCAGTTCACCCGACCGAGATTCGAACCTCGATCTCCCCGTCCTCGGCGGTCGAGCTCAACACGACTACCACGTTAGCCAACTACGCCACCGAGGCAGGTACCACTGTAGAGTACTAGGGGATATTATCGTTCGTGAATATGTTCATGGCCCGGATTTTGATGACCTAAAATTTATCAAAAATTTACCTGTATATAGACCTGAAGCTTAAGAAAAAATTTCTTTAAATTTACCAAAAAATATTAACCAAAACTAGTAATGAATGAATAAATCGAACACGCACTTTACAAATGTAGGCTAAAAAGTATATATTCAATAAAAACCTTTAAACAAATACATTATTTCATTTTGTTAATTATAAAATTAATTCACAAATATCTGCTACGGAAGTAATAGCCATCCACCAGGAATGTATGTTTTCCAACCATACAACCATACAGAATTAATTGACTGTTTTATTTTCTTATTTCGACTAACTGTGTGTTAAGAATAAAAATGTGTTTGAGTAGGTATTCATGCATTTATGAAATATATGTACTATTTAAAAATACATATATTTAACATAAACTGCCTAAAAGTGACGCTAATCATGTAAACAGGATTTAAAAATCCAAAATGACTATGATCACGAACAGAATGTGTGTACTGTACAAATGAGCATTGTCTGTGATATACCAAAAGTAAAAATGACATATTATCAAAATTTGAGTTCATTTTATGTATTTTATTACTATTTGAGATATTTGACATCCATGTTCTGAGCCGACTGATTATATCAGCACACGACTTTTAATCTAGCTTGAATCCATTTATCTTGAACATCCCGTTTATTAATGTATAAACGTGAAAGGAGAAACCTTTATTTCATCAAATGATAAATGTTTCGGCCATGCCAGGAATTGAACCAGACACCCTTAGTTCACTAGACAGACATGTTAAGGTGCCAGGCCTGGTTATGTGAATGTGTGAGCTGTGTGTTGAAATAATCTGTGTGTTTAGAAAGTGCACGTCAGTAAAAACTATCACTAGCCAGCCATGAAAGCATACACTTCACCCCCTAACCTCCTTTCTGAATTCGAAGTCAAAAGCTATGCGACAATTGAACTGGTTTCCGCTGCCTTTGGGCAGTCAGCTAGAATTAACTTTTCATATCTACCTCCCTCCTCACCCCCCAGTCCACCTGTCCTAATCAATGACGTAGCGAATTGCGGTCGGAATTTCATTTTGTTAGTCGATAATTGTGTGAATGAACTGTAATGTGATATCGGACGACGGTGTGTCTCTACAATCCACCTAGGTAAGGGGGAGGGGCGAAGGGGAGCTGTCACCGCATCACACATAGTTTGCTCCTGTCAACGTGGCTGACACCTGTCAAACTTGCTACGGAACCATTTAAGAACATGGTAGCAGCAATGTTCTTCTTGCGTGTTGCCACTTTTCGAATACACCTGCTTCAGTGGCCGCATGGCTTAAGGCGTCACTATCGTGTTAGACTAGACTACCGTTGATGAGGGGATCGGGGTTCGAACCTCGATCGAGTGTACTGAGGGTAGTTTTTCCTAAATGGTTTTCCACTCTCCCTCCACGCAAATGCTGTTACACGTCCTTTCCTGTAAATTCAACCTTCCTCATCCTTAACTCATGACTAGCGTAATTAGTAGACATGCGCGTAGCCTGAACAGGTATTAAGACGCTGTGCTAAAAAATAATAATTGCAGTTGTTTTATTTCACCTCATCCTGCTAACTGTATTTAATCTCGACGAAAGGTTAAGGATGAGGAAGGTGACATTTACAATAAATGTGGGTGAAGAGAAATTGGGAAATCATTTAAGAAAAAACTACCATCATTATATCCAGTCAGTCGCCGGGATCCAAACTCCAGCCTCTCTCTTCGTGGTCAGAAAGCAAGACAGGAGACTGGGTGAGCCTGACACTTAGACCACGTGTCCACTGTTTGGGATAGTTTTGTATTTAAATCAATAAGCCGTAGTGCGAACACTATATGGTCATAGGAAGAGTCTTATACGACAGAATAGCTACTAGATCGGTTTTCACGTATTCATACGTCAAATCATTTGATCTTCAGCTATCATTTATGATATAATATGAATAAATATAAAAAATATGACCAGTTTTTACCACAAAAAAAAAAGGTGTTTGTATTTTCTTATGAAAATGGGAATGAGTATTATTAATAGTTCTACTTTTAAACAATACTTTTACCTAGAAAAATACAATATTGGGGTTGGAATCAAGAAGATAGAATTTAGATGGAATATACCCAAATTTGCTTGTAGGGAGTGTAGGAAACATTTCAGGGAAAACCAGTCAACATTTAGTCCGCATTTTCACCAATTCTGTGGTTTATATCTATGATTATGAACAAGTTTAATTCAACTGTAGGTGCATTCACAAATAGGCCAAATCGGAGAGTAGATATACTATATTTGCAGGACTGGAAAATAAAATTGATAAAATTAAAATATTTTTACTATCTTTACATTTGTAATAACTTTGGGGAGGACGGTGGTAGGGCATATAATTTATTTAATTGAATAAATACTGTGATAACTTTTAATTTTGTAGCATTGAAAGGTTTATGTATTTGTCTATTCTAATTTTATATAAATCAATTCTTCTTGAAACTTTAAATACTAATAAGAGTCTTATAAGAATATATTACTTTTAGACTTCATTTTATCTGTCTTAACTATTTAGTTAGAGAAATATATAAATATATATATTATAAATAGAGCCCGGATTTTGATGATTTAAAAATCATTAAAAAAACTATAATATGACCCAAAAATTCTTTTAAAAAAAGCTTAAATTTTCAAAAAATTACATAAAATATTAATAAAGAGTCGTAATAAATGCATACGACCAAACCAAACACACCCTTTACAAATTTAAAATGCAATTAAAAGCCCAACTAAACTAGCATTCTGCTAAATATTAAATTGGTTTTAAAATATCTGTTTCAGAAGTAATCTCTGTCCCCTTACAACGTAACCCTCTCCAGCTAAGTTGCAGACTGCATTGTCTCACCTCCAGAACCAAACGAGCAAAGAGGATACCAATTTCAAGGCCTACAATATCTTCTCACTCTGTTATGTGTCTAAAAAAGTGTATGGATTTATAGAATATCAATAGTATTTAAAAATATACTATTCAATATATTATGCCTTAAAATGACTCAAAAACGCCTAAAAATGATTCTAAATTTCATTAAAGGGATTCTAAAAAGGACGCAAAACAAGAAAATATGACCTAAAATTCCAAAATGATTAAATATGACTAAAAATTACTTATTAAGGTTATATTCATACAAACAGGTGATCATGAACATAGTTTAGTTACTTATGAGCATTGTATGTGATGAATCAGTAAAAAGATGCCATTTAATCAAAATCCGGGCCCTGATAATAAATTATGCTAGTGAAACTATCATATTCAATCAGATGACCAATTCTATAACGTTCCTTATAACTCTATGACGTCATCCCGCAAACAAACCATACCGACCGAGTGGCCGCCATCTGTTGGTGAAAATAGTGCTAACTTCGGTGGATAGGTGGTGTCATGCGGCCAGCCCGACGAGCCTTTTGGCCATTAATCTTAGTTTTCTAGACCGTAGCTGCTATTTATTTGTTCAAGTAGCTCCTCATAGGTCCTCACAAGGCTGATTTGACCCTGTTCTAGACACACTGGGTCAAAGAAAATCTGGAAATGCCTGGGATCGATTCTGGGACCTTTGGAACTGTAGCCAGGAACTCTTATCACTAGTTCACTTAGTCAGTAATGCCCATTTCCTATTTTATTTAAAAACACAGGAATAAACAATAAATAACTCTTTTTACTTTCTCTCTATCTTACAGGTAGAGAAAGTATGGTGATCGTCAAAAAAATCGAACTCGAGATTTTGATGAATCTTGACGTTTCATGACTCCCTGAATCCGAAAAAGTTGTTTTTGAATTTCCGTCTGTCTGTCTGTCTGTCTGTCTGTCTGTACCTCCAACTAGAGCCTAAACTATTTTACCGATTGAGCTGAAACTTGATATCTAGGGTTTTCATAGGGTTGCCCCGAGGGGTTTTTGGAATTGGATATCTACCCCTAAAATTAAGGGTAGTTTACTGAAGGGAAAAAAGAGAAAAAGTCGATTTTCTCAAAATCGGCTCTAACGATTTTGATTAAATTTCATTTAT
>CABFWO010002027.1:93158-120540 GCA_902155825.1 Timema genevievae | reverse complement strand
AAATAAAAAACTTTTATTTGACATATATTTTTATAAAAGCAACAGTTTCTGAGATATTTGCAAATTTACTAATACAATTTTGTGAGCTTTAGTTGTAAACATATACTACTTAAGTCTTAACGCAATAATTCTCCAATGCCATAGAGTAATCAAATATAAGTATCTAAAAAAAGTATGTTATTTTTCCTTAAAGCTCTTAGGAGAAATGTTTGCACAGCAATGACCTATCTCCATTTTAGACTCAATAGTCAATATTTACATTTTTTATTGGTCAAAATGTATAAATTAATAATTAAATATCAATGCAATGACTTGAAGATCTGCAACACCTTATAAAATGTTAAAACTTTAACCAGAAATCGAAATTTTAATACGAAGTGTTGACCCTTGTGGAAGACATTAAACTGTTTGAAATGTTCTTAGGTGGACAAAGATGCGCCTCTTTTCTCATTGATTACATATCATTGTATATTATTTTATGCGTGTTCTTATGTGGAGTGGTGATGATACAATGTACATTATTCTGTTCAGAAATCTTACGAGTTTATAGAAAGAGAGAGAAAGTCTGTGTGGTGCGCCGTACCATTTATTTTTGATAATCAAATGAAATTATATTCACAAAGATTTATTGATACACATTTTAATATTACGACCTAGAATATTTAATTGATTTAACATGCACCAGTGGTCGCATAGTCTATCAAGTCAGTCTCATGTCGGACCGGTTTGTCAGGAACGAGTGAGTTGGGGTTCAAATCTCAGTCGGGTGTACTGAGGGTGTTTTATTCTTCACTACCTCCACTTTCTCTGCACGGAAAAGTGAGTACAACTCCTCTAAAACTATACCCTCCTCATCCCTATTCCACTAGACTAGGTAATGTTTGTAAAAAAACAGAACAGAAAATAAGTGGTCATCCATAAACCATATTTTATTACCTTTTCTTGACTCCCTGCCCCCAAGTATAACATGTATAGACTCTAGATTTCCCCCCACTTCACCCTCAATAGCGTTACGTGGTTTATAGATGACCCTTAAGACGCGGTGAAATATATTCATACGTCAATTGATTCGCTTTTAAAATGTCCCCAAATTTGATCGTGTCGATGTAACCTTAGTTCTGATATCGCGACGGAGCCAATCCACCAAATAGCAAGCCAGCGTGCGCAAGGCGTGTCGTTGTGGCCACTAAAAGGTTTTGGTGACGCAGCTGTCGTTCTTGTAGACGACTTTTCCTACGAAGGAGAACAAGATAAATAAGAGAGAGAGAGAAAGAGAGAGAACCTTAGGTCGAAGACAAGTCCTATTCTTTTATACTTTCACCCATTTCTTTTTATCGTCTTTTTATTTTCTGTGCACCTTTCACTCCGTACATTACATCAAGATCTTTTACCATCTGCGTTTTAACCTTTTACTACCATAAGCACAAGAAGGATGGAAAAATAAAGCAATAGAACCGAATTTAAAAGTTGTCCAGGGAAAGTAACGAAAGTTTAGGGGGCAAAAAAAAAAGTAAAAAAAACCTAACGTTACATTGAAACGAAGAAAAGTAGTTCTAAGGAACTCTTTTTTTATATATAAAAGTATTATTTATGAAAAAATATCTATAAAGGAACATTTTAATACATTTTGTTTTATTTTATATTGCTGTTGGATCTTCTTTTAAAGTCAGAGCAAGATAAGCTTTATTCTTTTACTATTTTTATTCCATAATGATCACCTTTTATGAATAATAAATTCCCAAGGGTTGTGTAAAAAACCATTCAAACCAACCATAGAGATGTACTTTGAATAGCAGATTCTTTTTTATGGCGGACAATTTAAATTTCTTCAGAAAAAATAACAAGGGCTCTCGCGGTGAAACAATTGATCAATAACGGACACGGATACTGCTAGATACGCTTATTTATTCAGAAAAATCCCTGAATACCAGCCAAAAATGGAAAACATAAGTCCATATTTTGTATTTTACTGTAGGAATGTCATCTGGAATGCCGTTGTCTCGTGTGAAGTGTAAGTAGTCTTGCCACCCACTTCGGTGGCCGCGTGGCCTAACGCTCCACCCCCGCAGTAGACTAGACTGCCGATAACGGGGAGATCGAGGTTCGAGTCTCAGACAGGTGTATTACGGGTAGTTTTTTCAACATTGTTTTTCACTCTCCCCCCACGTAAATTCGTGACACTTTCTATAAATGTAACCTTCCTAATCCCTTAAAACCATAAGCGTATTACCCAAATAAGTAGTGAGACTTGGTGCTAAAAAAAAAACTATTTCTGCCTCCCCTCTTGGGTGAATGTTTCTAAAATAGCTTACGTAGTAATGACTACGATACTTCAATATCATACCTCCCACCCCTTCTGAGCCATCAGGAGGGTTGGGGTTGCTATCCCAGCAGCTCAGCCCTTGCTTGTGTACACAAATAAGGTACAAAAAATCTTGATTCACACGTTCGCCGAAAATAAAAAGAATTAGCGCAGTAATTCACACACTTTAAGTTGACCCATGATTCATTGTAACGCTAACCTAAAACAGCTGATTGTTAACATATTTTATTTTTTAGTAGACACAAATATATTTTATATCAATCTCCCGATAGATGTTTTCAAATTATAGCACTGTGTCGTGGCACAATCCAACACATTGACACACGCTTTACATCAACGGGTTATTTCAAATCTCCTCCCGACGGCCAACGAAGCTGTCTGCTTGTTTCTGGCAGTACAGCGCATGCGTTGTCAAATGCGCATGCGCACCGATTTGAGATGGCTGATTCTGAGATTTGATTGGTTCTCCTGTGCCAAACATCTCAGGCAGAGCGGACGAGGTAGAGATTAGTTGAACTTTAACAGAACCACTCACGCCGATGAGATGGAAATCTTGTAATTGGCTTAGAGCTCCTCACGTGACCACGTTTCTGTTCTGCGCTAGTTTTCCAGCGAGCTTGGGAATCCCCAGAAAGTCAATTGTTTACGTTTAATTTCATTTACGTACTGTTATGTGTATTATGCTAGCTGTAGAGTAAACTACGTACACTATGTGTTCATGTCACTATTAAGAAGTTTAACTGTATTTAATAAATAGTTAATGTAATCTAAGTTTATAAGTTATAAACTATTAACTTAATAGAACGATATCATGTTTCTCTATTAAGAAATTATTAGCTTTCTGTGTAGAATGTCTCTTGTCCCTAGAAAAGTTAAACAAGGATTCATGGATATTTACTTGAAATGTCCTGGGTATTTTAATAATTTTTGAAAAATAAGTTGTAAAAATACTCGTATCAAAAAATACTCCTTATCAATAAACCAATTATAAGGTGTTTTTTTAATGACTGTCGAAGAGTATTTCAATTGCCCTCCTTAGAATTTTTTCCATGGTCGTGCACAAAGAGTGCCCCGTGGGAGCTCAGGCGTCCCCTAGAACAAGGGAGGTTCCCCACGAGCCACTGAACATTTAGCATTAAATCACCTCAAAATAAAATACAGATATGTATTTTTGAGCAGCAAAAGATGAATAAATGAATAGTGAAAAATCAAAATTTTTGTGGTTTTTTAACTCCATCATATTTAAATAACCTAAAAAAAGTGTTATGATGTAAGTGCAAGGTTTTATCTGCCATGACTGTTTGTTTTTGAGGACTAATCATAATCTTACTGTCCAACTCATTACATCCTCTCTCTATCTTGAGCTATCCAGTCCAACTCATTACACCATATATCTTTCAGGTCCATTCCAAAATTACCCTCCCATCTGTGTCTAGGTCTTCCCAATGGTCTCTTCTCATTGGGTTTGCCAGTCAGTACCCTTAACACGGTTCTAGAATATCTCAATCACACTGCAAGTCCTGCCCACTATAATCTACGAGACTTGATTACTCTAACAAAGTCTTGTGATGAGTACAGATTATGTAACTCATAGCTATGTAACCTCCTCCACTCACTAGTAGCCTCATCACTTTTTTAAATAAATACCTTACTAAAACACCTTCATTTGTCTTCGTCATGTTATGTAAGAGACCACTTTTCACACCCATTGAGAGCAACCAATAAAATTATTGTATTATTATTGTATTATTATTATTATTATTATTAAAATATGAATTAAATATAAGGGGTGTTTAAATGATAGCTTAACATTATTTAGGCCTCCATAATAAATAAAAAACTACATTATAAACTGTTAAAAATGAACATGTCATTGAAACGATCCATTAGTAAAATCTGTTTTGTTTCTTTACAGGAATGTTTCTAGTCCAGTCCCCGACATGAAAGAACATCGGACGATTGAAAACATGTAAGTTTAATTAGTTCACAGCGCTTGAACACACTGCTTGCATTACTCACTGTACAATATCGTAAACTTTTGATTATTATGTTACTACAAACTACAACGTGTTTCTAAAACATTGCATCAAACTTTGGCAGGATACTCCTTGGGTGAAATTAGAATAATTCTCATAAGCAACCGAGGGTCCATCTTCAATATTCAGGGCGGTATACACCCCTAAAGACAGAGCTAAAAACGATTGTTGTGTGAAATATTATGAAAACTGCTTAGGGTATTACAACGAATCTTTGTATACTACTTATTGAAACCTTGATCATTAATAAACGAAATGTGCTGTTACCGTTACCCACCCCTATCATATAAAAAAGGGGGGGTTGTAACACATTTTTTCTAAAATAAAATATGTCAGAGTTAGTATTACCAATTTTTACTTAAGATTACAAAACAGGGAATCAAAATTAACAAAAAAGGTGTCTTGGAGAAACTGTCTAGCTTTCCCCGTTTCTGAGATAATCACACAAGTTTGAGATCAGAGCCAAGTGCAAATGCCTGCCAGGTAGGCAGCCAGAATCGCAGTTTTATTTCGCAATGCAGTCGTTTAACCATTTTTACCGGCACGTGTGACTATGTATCACGTACATTTGGTAAACAAGGCTGGTTTGTGTGTTATGATGGAGAAACTCTGACACTTTTCCTTCTTCATAAGCTCCGATGTGTTGCTATTTATTACATTAGTGAGTTATGCTTACACAGTTCACACTTGGGTGGGATTTTATTCATTACACTCACTGGAATATTGAAAGCTACATTAAGAAATACAAATTGTAGTTATTGCATGTTTTAGTTCCTAGCTTCAAAAGCAGATTCATAGCAAGTGTTCAAAATGGTGGCCCCTAACGTTATTGCAATAATTGAGGCGACGTATCAATGACTGGCGTACTCTTTCGAAAACACGTGGAGTTTCTTGAACCTTATCACATGCAGCAACTATCCTGGCTAACAGGTCTTCCTCAGATTCAACAGCTGTCTCGTACACCAAAGCTTTGACAAAGCCCCACAGAAAGAAGTCTAACGGATTTAGGTCAGGAGAGCGTGGTGGCCACGCAACAGGCCCACCTCTTCCTATCCATCGGGCAGGAAATGCAGTGTTGAGGTAGTCACGCACAGCTCTTGTGAAATGAGGTGGGGCACCGTCATGTTGTAGCCACATGCGTTGTCTAACGGAGAGCGGTACATTCTCGAGGAACTGTGGCAATGCAAATTTCAGAAATTGGTAGTAGATGTGGCCAGTCAAACGTCGTGGCATCAGGTAAGGGCCAATGAGATGGTTACCCACAATGCCTGCCCAGATGTTGACAGAAAATCTATGCTGGTTGCCCATGATGATAGTTGCATGAGGGTTCACGTCATTCCAAATGTGACTATTTGTACTATTAAAATAGCCGTCTCTGGTGAATGTTGCCTCATCGGAAAACAATATTATAGTGGAGAAATCAGGAACCACTCCGCACTGCTGCAGAAACCAGTCGGAGAATTCATGTCGAGGAGCATAATCTGCTGGCCCCAATGCCTGCACCTTGCGCATGTGGTACGGATGCAGCAGCTGATCATGCATGACACGCCATACTGTGGAACTGGACACATTCGTTTGATGCGCAATGGCACGTGTGCTTGTTGACGCGTTATCATCCACATAATTCAGTACCTCTTCTTCGACAATTGGAGTGCGAACATTCCTCGGGTGACCAGCTCCCCCTCGTAGCTGAAATGTACCTGTTTCACGAAGTCGCTGAGTGACATCGGTGAAGGTCCGGTGATAAGGTTGACGTCGCGCAGGATATCTATCGTGGTACAACCGTGCAGCTGCTCTTGCGTTTCCTCTAGCTTCACCGTACAGCATGACCATGTCTGTCATTTCTGCGTTTGTGTACTTTGCCATTTGACTAGTAATACGCGCAACATGCAGTGAAGTCGTGTGGACTGATGCAGTCTGGTCGTGGAGGGAGGGGAAGATAGTGATAATAAGAGTGGGGGAAAGGAGGGGGGTGAAGCAACACAGCTTTATTGGCTTCCTACCTGGCAGGAATTAACACTTGTTTTTGAAATTAAACATGCATGATTATCTCAGAAACGGGTAACAGCACATTTAGTTTATTAATGATCAAGGTTTCAATAAGTAGTATACAAAGATTCGTTGTAATACCCTAAGCAGTTTTCATAATATTTCACACAACAATCGTTTTTAGCTCTGTCTTTAGGGGTGTATACCACCCTTAATATTGAAGATGGACCCTAGGTTGCTTATGAGAATTATTCTAATTTCACCCAAGGAGTATCCTGCCAAAGTTTGATGCAATGTTTTAGAAACACGTTGTATATGTTTTGTAGCATTATTTAAATGTTGGGAATGAGGAGGTTGATTTATAATAAGTGCATCCACATTTACGTGAAGAGATAGCAAAAAGACGGGAAAATTATCACTAACGCACTATGTGGATTAGAAATCCAATATCCCTGTAAATGGTGAGCAAGTACAATGTGAGAGTTATAACGCCTTAGAACACTTGCTCACCTCTGCAAGTATCACATCAACGGCCTATAAATGTGTTGAAATGATGAGTAAACAAACACAATTAAATTTTTACAAGGTGGGGTGAAAACAGTTATACGATCCATGCTGAGGAAAGTGATGGACAACGTGCTGAGATTTGTCTGACGTCCAGGGGAGCTCACCTGAGTGACATTATCTTCTAAAAGTGAACAAGTTTATTATGTAGTTTGCTTTTATTTAGCTAGTGAATACATTTTATTTTCAATTAAAGTCTTAATTCTCAAGTATAATTGTTTTGGCCACACCCTATATTTAGGTATCTAGTTTAGTGCAAAGTTAGGTCTGGGTCACACTCATTATACTATTATAAAGCCAAATGGCTGACTCAGTCTCTCACTCACTGACATTAATGTTTACCCACTTCCAGAAGGTATAAAAACTTTAAATTTGGCAAACTTATAGCTTATAGCCTGTAACCTACGGTAAAATTACAAAAAGTTTAATTTTTAACTCCCGAAAAAAAATCAAAATGGCGGAGAGACTTTAAAGTCGGTGCGGACCTTTCTTTGGAAGACTCCTGTGGCTGAACGGTAGGACCTAGCAAAAAACTGATTGCACCAGCAGATACGGATTTGGTGAGATCCACAAGTTTGGTCCTATTAATTTTACTCGTATCTCCATCGGCTAGATTTTTATTTTAGGTGAATTTTGCACATTTTCCACATTTTTTTAAATTTTCTGTCACACTTAAGGGACAACTAGAATCATCAAATTTGGCATGCATATTGGAACATCCAATTTACATAAGCGTGCTAAATTTGATGATTCTAGCTGCTCTATAAGTATGGAGAAACTAAAATAATGTCTGAAAAATATATTACAATACCGGTAACTTTAACTTGTGACATTCAAAACAACGCTAGAATTATATTAGTTTGGATTCACTTGCAAAGAAAACTCACTGGGGGTTCGGGGGCGGAGCTCCCAACGAGCAAAGCGAGTTTATCATATACAGCTGAATCCCAATTGCCAAGGACCTGATCATCTGACGTTACCTAATATCCGGGGTTCCGTACTAACTCAGGTTCCATATTATCTTAGTTTCCTTACTATCAGAGGTTCATTATATTCTACATTACGTACTATCTGAGGCTCTGTATTATTCAAGGTTCTGTACTATCTGGGGTTCCGTACTGTCCAAGGTTCCACACTACTTGAGGTAATGTATTATCTTAGCTTCCGTAGGCCTACTATCCGAGATTATGAACTATCTGAGGTGACGTTATATCTGAGGTTCCATACTATTTGAGGTTACATATTTTCTTAGTTTACGTACTATCCGAGGTTCTGTAATATCCAAGGCTCATTATTATGCAAGGTTTGGTAATATCTGAGGTTCCATATTATCTTATTTGGTAGCACAAAGTATATTTTATGAGACTTATCTAGAAATTACCCACATTTAACTGGTTCAGACTTTTGACTGAGTGGTGAAGGTAATCATTATATGACCCGTTTCTAAGTGCTGTACTAATTACTAGACTTAGTAGAGTAGTGAGTATAAAATAATTGAATGAACGTCTTTGCTTAACGAATTGTTGTGTTATCTGAGGCTTACTCGATATTATTAATCTCGGATAGTCGAGATTTTACTTTATTAGAGAAATGTTTATCTGTACACAGTAATCGAGCTGAGATCAGGGAAGGAGGCTATACTTTGTATAGGTTGTAACAAAATATGAATGTATTATATTATCTAGAATAACAAATAACATTAAAAGAGACGGGTCCTTCTAATCTTTAAATTCTCGAATGCCTTTAATATTTAAAGCCATTCGAGATTCCAGGATTCAAATAATTCCAAATTCAAGATTTTAAAACATATCTTACAGCTGTAGTGATTCCTATGGATTGAATCAACAGAATCATCATAGGATATACCGAACGATCTGACCCCAAATAATTAAATCTATCAAATTAATATGAATTCACATTATAGAATTAAAGTATTCATTTGAACCAAATTAAAAATGTAAGTGAAAAAATTCAAACCAATATAAGACAGCTATTTATTTTCTTATTATTTCTATGTTTCCTAAGATTATGATTTTGATTCGAGATCAGTAGGTTAATATTAAGATTCGGATTCTATTATAAGTAGGTAAAATTAAGATTCGGATTCTATTATAAGTAGGTAAAATTAAGATTCGGATTAAAAATCAGTAGGTAATATTATGAATCCGATCAAAGCCACTTCTACATTAAATAATCATTGTAATAAAAATATATCACATTTTCAATGTCCTTACGATTGAATGAAAATGTTTCTTCGCCATATTGAGCCGAGGTCCACCAATATAAATTGTTTAGGAACCTCGTGGCCACCTCTACCACTTGAATTGTGTTCCAGACGAGGGTGTTATTAGAATGCCCAAGGCTGCAGTAATAAAGAGCATGAAGGGAGCTGTTCTTTCCTTCTAAAAATGAGGGTGGGGGAGGAACGTAGTCTTGGTGTCCTTCCCCCCTCTGGGGCTAGTCTTGATAGGATCCTTTTCCTGGCCGGGGAAGGAAGAAAATCCTCCTCAGAGAACTGTAGGCACGTTCACAACTTCTGCTTCCTTACAGACAGAGACGTGAGCTGGGTAGCACAACCACTTAAGTGGAGCTTAATAATAGCTATGTCCATTTAAAAACTAGTTATGTGGAGCTTAATAATAGCTATGTCCATTTAAAAACTAGTTATGTGGAGCTTATTAATAGCTTTGTCCATTTAAAAACTAGTTATGTGGAGCTTAATAATAGCTATGTCCATTTAAAAACTAGTTATGTGGAGCTTAATAATAGCTATGTCCATTTAAAAACTAGTTATGTGGAGCTTATTAATAGCTATGTTCATTTAAAAATTAGCTATGTGAAGCTTATTAGTAGCTATGTTCATTTAAAAATTAGCTATGTGAAACTTATTAATAGCTATGTTCATTTAAAAACTAGTTATGTGGAGCTTATTCATAGCTATGTCCATTTGAAAACTAGAACACTATGTGGAGCTTAATAACACGGCTCCCATAACTCCTCTTTAGAGTCTCGTACTAGAATTCTTTTCTCGCTGTCTCGCTGGCACTGCTTAGGCAACCCGTCATCCGGGCTCTTGTTTGTGCGCGACTGGTGGTTAGTTGCGCACGATATTTTCGGTAGAGGTCAGGGTTTTGACTCTATCTGATCGAGTTCATATCGTGTTTAGCTCTCGTTGGAGTATGGCTAAGACAACGAGTGACCTAAGCTAGGAGAGTGGAGTGTTGTGACCTAGACTTGTGCTATTTTGGTCTGCTTCTGTTCACTTCGATGTATCTAAGTGTTTCTTTGATAAAAGATTGTCTAATGTGTTTCGGATATTTGGTGTGTGTATTAGGTCCGTTGGCGGCCACGTGTGGTAACGACGAGGCTTGCTTCTGCTTTAATTTGACGGTTAATTATGCCCAGATCAACCAGGAATGAAATGTATGACGTGATTAAATAAACCTATCTACAAACTCATCAGAATTAAGTTGGTCACTACTCTCAACCTAATTACAGCTCTAAGGCTTTACTTAGTTGCAGGTGTGACTATTGCGGGGTCTAGTACCTTCATCAGTAGGTCTGATGTCGACGGTTGGGGTGATGGGTGAATACCCGCACAAAATCGATGACCCCTAGGGTATAAGGGTGCCCAAATTTGGTGAGGATAATGAGCTGTGGAGAGGCAGTGCAGACTTGATTGCGTCTTATTCCTGCTTGTCTACATGACCAAATGTTAAGTGAGTGAGATATATCGCACTATCGTCTCCCATTTTATGTCCACGCTAATACGGGTTCACTTTCTCTTAGCGACCCTTCCCATTTCGACCCCTTAGAGAAGGCACATATAAAACATAATTGTTGTGTATGATATTACAGTTATTATTAAGGAAGTCGTTTCTGTCAGCGAGAAATCATCTTTTTTTTAATTTTGAGGTATTTAACGGGTTAAGATGTCGTTCGAGCAAGTATCAATCGCTGTCAGGCCACACGGCTTAAAATACAACGGTATGTGTCGGAACTCCTTCTCTATTATATCTAGGATTATACTCCCTTTCACCCTTAGCCTACAATTGCCGTGAGCTCAAACAGTTGATCGTGATCAACCAGTTGCCAACTCCTGGCTTCCTAAAATAATTCATATAATATAATTAAACCGGGTTGTTAATTATACCTGACAGAAAACAAGAGCTGTTACTTCATGATCAACAAGAACAGCCTACATTCAAAATTTAGTTTTTTTTTTTGTCTCCCCACCCCCACCTTTCCGCAGTGCGGCACACGCTTCCATAAATACTGCCGAGCTCCTGAAAATGTAATCATGGCTGTTTTTTTCAACGCCTCTTGTTTTTTAGCTGTGAAACACGTATACGCTGGTTTATTCAAGGGTGGTATAAATCCTACTTCACTCGCAAACACAAACCCAGGCTAGCTCGGGTTCTGTTAATTACCTCTGTACGGATATAAATGTATTAGGAGTAATCTTGAAATGACAAAATTTGGTTGTATATTATAACGAGATAAAGCGCCTGCATTAGATTTTGACCGTAATAAATATTAGAGTTATGCTTTTAAAAGTTGTTTGGTTTTTACATATTCATACCAGATCCTTTCTAAAATGAATCCGTGTGACATTTACGATATTCAAATAAAATACAAGGGAGATAGACCAGATCATTACATGGACTGTCCATATTTATAATTTGTCACAAGGAGCTTATACTTTAATTTAGCGCACTGTACATATTATATAATTAAATATATCTTACCTATTTTGGTGACCACATGGTCTAAGGCAGGGGTCTTCAACCTGAGACCCGCGGGCCACTTGCGGCCCGAGGTAACATTTTTTTTTCAACCCTCTGGCTCATGAAAAATATAAAAATTATTTCAGGAGAAAAAAATTATAAATAACGATCGATAATTTACATAATCAACTAATAAAATAAATATGAACTTTGTTTACGTTATTTTTAAACGGTTTTTTACGTGAAAAACGTATTCTGTTTTTTGTTCAAATGTAATTTGAAACGGCAAATACCAATTCCTCGTGCTACCACCTAACAACTCCAGAGCATTTCCCCAGGAAAACTTGAAATTAGCCAAATCTATACCATTTTCCTGAGAAAATTCAATCTTATCTTGCTGCCATTTGATACCAGAGCAATACTCAATAAAAGTTCGAACTTGGCCAGTTGTAGCATTTTTCAGGGGGAAAGTTGATCCCATCCTGGTACCAACCAATACTTGAAAATATCTCTATGAAAGTTTGATTTGAGTTGACTCTATATTATTTTCTGGGGAAAGTTTGAGATAATTGAGCCACCATCTGGCACCAGAGCATTTTCCAATTAAAATTAGAACCAAGCTGAATTAATAGCCTTTTCTTGGGAATGTTCGATCTTATTGTGGTATCACCTGACTCAAAAGAGTTTTCGGAGGAAAATTTGAACTCAGCTGACTTTATAGCATTTTCTGAGGGAAAATTTGATCTTACTGTGATACGATTCGACACCAGAACATTTTCCAATGAGATTTCAAGCTTTCTTTTGCATTTTTTGGGGCAAGTTCGATCCACCACAAGACTCTAAAGAATTTCTCAAGGCAAGTTTGAACTTAACTGACTCTATAGCATTTTCTAAGGAAAATTTGATTTTATCGTATTACCACCTGACTTAAGATAATTTTCCGGAGAAAATTCTATTTTCTCGTGCCACCACTTCATTCTAAAGCAATTTCCAAGGGAAATTTCAATTCAAACTATTCTATAGAATTCAGCAAGGAAATTTATATCCCTCCCATACTAATTCTACCTTCCTCCCATCAATCCTATCCCTCTCATCATCCCCATATTCCTCCTAGCAATCCTATCCCTCCCACTCCCTCGATCTTCTACCAGCAATCTTATACCTCCCACTCCCTTAATTTTCTACCAGCAACCCTCTCCCTCCTTTACCTCCCTATGTTTTCCCACCAGCAATCCTAATCCACCTCCAACTCTCTCTGTGGTGCAATCAGAGAAATGTTTTGCGAACCACTCGTCTGTGCTCGTCCTTAAACGCTTGTTATTGAAACTCGTTATGAAGTAATTAAAACAAAACTACCTCCACGTCCTGCGCGATTCCTGAATTGCGACTAATGGCATTTGTTGCCGCACGAGTGCTCTTCAATGCTTCATCATCGCAAGAGCGGGGACTCTTTTGGGACTGAGAACATTTTACTTCTCCGTCGCGGCGCGAGGCTTACAGAGCAAGGAGCTAGGAGGGGGGGGGGCTTGTGGTGAGAGACAGATAAAACAAGGAAGGAGGGGAAGATATCTTTACAAATAAATTAAAAAATGAGGAAAGACAGGTGAAGAAAAACAAAAAGTGTGAAGTTAGAAAGTCTTTAAAAAAAAGTTTTATGTGAGTATGTGAGCATTGCGTCTTAAAATCCACCGGAACTATCCGCATATTTACACTAATGGATCACGAATAAGGATGGTAGAATTTAGAGGAATGTATCCACATTTGTTTGAAGGGAGGATGAAAAAACGTATAGGAAAAGCCTCCCTCAGTGGCCCCAAACAATATTCAAGCCCTGCTATCCCTGTTATATACTATCAAGTTTTTTATGAGGCTGACACGTCGTATACCATGCGACCACCAAAGCAAAAAAAAAGAAGCAATTAAAAATGTGTAAACAAAATTGAGGGAATGCGTAAAATATACATAGTATATCAAGTCAAATCTACTTTTATCGAATTTTTTTTAAGATTAAAAATGAATTTCCACTACCGCAGAGGTCACGGTTTGACTCTCAACCGAGTGTGTGGGAAGTGGTTTTCAAAATGCGATTTATAACTGGTCCATTTCTTCTCTCACACTTAAGAGAATTCCCCACTCAAACCCAGAGTTTAACCTCAAACAGCCACGTTACATTCATCTTGAGATCATAGTTTGTTTTTTTCTAAGCATTTGAAGAACTTAATTATTTCTAATTTATGACTGAGATCACAGGTTTTTTTAATTAAAAAGATACATATTTTTTCTTAAACACTTTATTTTAAATGTCTTCACTAGCCATAATACAATAGACTATTCTCCAGGGCTCCGTAAAAGGGTGGGTGGTGAGATCTTGAGCCCCTTCTGTATCTATAGAAGGGGAGCTAAGACTATCTTAAGCCCCCCGCCAATATTTCCCATGCATATGCAAAACACTTGTATATAACCTGTCACCATCAGCTACAAAATGGCAGTCGAAGAGGGCTAGAAATGGCTCCCATCTTCTTCTGACATTCCCTTAAGAGTTTGTTTTGAAAGACTTTACAAAGCTTTACACTGTAATCTCCCTGCCAGACAGGTGAACTTTACTTTATTTCCACTAGGTTGAAAAGATCACATGCTGAGACAATCTCTAAGCTCTAAGGGAATGCAGGCTTAGTTTGAGGCAGAAGTATTGCCACTCTTGTACTTATGGGTGGATGATTAGTGGCTCTAAACAAATACTATAAACATTGGCAACGCTGAGTGCTTGACTCACTCAAGAGTTTATGTACCTCCATTATCCTGTAGTACCACTTATGAATTTTAAACTTTTCTCGATGCCAAAGTTTTGTACTAGTTTTGTACCATTTTGTACCACAAAGAAAAAGTTTTGTACCCATACCCATTTTGAGTAATTAGCATATCAATGTGGTGACTCCAGGTTAATGCTGTTGTACCACTTTTAAATTTTAAACTTTTATCATTGCCAAAGTTTTGTACTAGTTTTGTACCGTTTTGTACCACAAAGAAAAAGTTTTGTATCCGTACCCATTTTGAGTAATTAGCATATCAAAGTGGTGACTCCAGGTTAATGAAACGGGTACGGGTACAAAACTTTTTCTTTGTGGTACAAAACGGTACAAAACTAGTACAAAACGTTGTTATCAAAAAAAGTCAAAATTCAAAAGTGGTACTACAGGTTAATGAAGGTAGTTTATATGGCTTTTTCTTTCCTTTATTTTTATTGGAGAAAGGATGTGAGAGTGAATATTATTTTATTGATTCGCCTCAAATATTATACAAATTATATTGATTTGTTTTACTTTTTGTTAAAACATGTTTACTAAATATGTATTCATATAGATAGTTCATTTACATTATTTAGAGAGGTAAAATTGTTAACATAATGTGTATTTTTTATTATTTAATTGGCTGTTAATTTTAAATTAAAACTGTTAAAAGTTAATATGAATGTTTTTTCCCAATAAAGGTGTATATTTATTTAAAATCTGCCTTCTGGATTTATAGTGTTGTTATAAGCATTATCATGAATTATTTAAGAAAAATCTTACTCTTAAATTTACATTACTGTGAAAAATATTTCCAGGTAACTATGTTAATTTAGTATTACCAAATAATCTTACTTTCTTTAAAAAAATATTTTCTATAAAAATATTCCTAATGTTTTAATAGAACACTGAAATGACCTGATTTTAATATTTTAATCACATAGAAAAATCTTTCACAGAAATTTAATAAAACATTATTTGTAATTACTTTATTTTAAGGAAACAGAATAGTATAGGTCAAAGGGTAATAGGCCTAATTATTGAAACAGATTAGATGAATTTAATAAAATTTCACAGTTGAGTGGAAATTTTCATTTGGATACAAAGAAAAGGTTGTTTTTCAAACCACAGCTCAAAATTTTATTTTTGGCAATCTTTATCTACCTTAATAAAAATTAAAAGCCGAGAATATTATCAAAAAATCTCTAGTGGTTTGAATAAAATTTGTTTGAACCTCTTTTAAACATTATTGTTAAAATATATTTGACCATGCTGCATATATTTTATAGGCTCATTAATAATTTGCCTCTACACTGTGAACCTTGACAGGGTTTACAATAGGGTAATTAATGGAAAACCGGGAAAAACTGAAAAAGTCGAGGTAATTTGGGGTGACTAAAAAAACTCAAGAAGAAATCAAAGAAATTGTAAAAAAAATCGCTAGAATTTTCATTTATTTTTGTAATAATCTGTTAAATGTGAAGTAGAGAGCCTAACCAAAATAAGTAAACTATCAATTTTACATCCCATTCATTGTACCAAGAATGCAAAAGGGGAAAGTTATTATATTTTGAACTATAGATTTTCATATAAAATACTGGAAAAGTATATATTCTTTGGTTTGAAAAACCTAAAGAATCAAGATTAGGAATTTCAAAACTTTAAAGCGAATAAGCCTTGTTTGAATGTGTTTAAAAAAATAGCTTCTTTTATCAGAAACAAACCGGGCGTAAAATACATATTTGTACTTAGGCTTTACCGTTGAGTTGGTGACCTGGCGGTCTAGGGGTAAGGTGTTAGACTTTTGTGCTGGGGGTTAGGGGCTCAATCCTTGGTCCCGGCACAGATTTATCTGATTACCAAACCCTTCCTTCACCTCTGACAAGACGTTTATTAATCACAACTTGTGAATGTGTGGAATGCCAGACTTCCACCGTAGTTCGGATCCCACGTTAAACTGTTAGGTCCTCCATTTCATCTCACAATCACCCTACCATTACATATTAGCGTAAGTGCGTGTAACCCGAACGGGTAGTAAGACGCGGTGATGATGATAATAATAATCTACCGTTGAGAATATAGATTGATAGATTCGCTTGGAATGCATTTGTAGCATGAAACAAGACCCAAGTCGCTGGTGGCTGTGATATCAATTATAGTTATTAGTAGCCTCACTTCCATCACAAACTTTGCCTTAAAGGATGAGAGAAGAATGATCCTGAGAATGGGACAATCCCTAGATAGCTCAGTGGTGGAGCATTGTAGCACCAAGCCAAAGGTCAATTTCCATGTTCAAGAGTATTTTTTTAAATTTATTCAAATTAGGTACTGTAGTATGTTTATTAACGAACTTAGTATCACCCGCCTCGGTGGCGTAGTTGGCTAATGCGCTGGTTTCATGTTGAGCCAGACTGCCGAGGACGGGAGATTGAGGTTCGAATCTCGGTGGATGAACTGGTGGTGGTTTTCCCTAAATTATTTTCCACTCCCCCCTCCACGCAAATGCGGGTTCACTTCCTCTACATGCAACCTTCCATATTCCTAATCCATTAGCGTAATTAGTACTTAAGCGTATAACCCGAACGGGTAGTAAGACATGGTGCTAAATAAATATCGTATCGTATAGTATCTTATAATTACCAAAGTTTCTAAAACTACATACATTTATCAACGCATAAAGTCATATAATCTTCTGATCCTTGATATATTGTATGATTGGCGGTGGAACTGGTGCTAGGAGGTGGAGGCATGGAGGGGATGACAGGAGGGACCCTAGTTGGGAAAATATTGTGTCCCCCCTCCTCCCCATAAACCTCCTGTAATACATTTCTCTACCTTTATATTTATCTCACTTCCTCTGATATTAAAGGATATTGAGCTGAAAGATGCCCTTGAATCAAATTAAATTTTAAAAACAAACTACAACTATGTAAAGTTTGGTTAAATTATTATATTTATTTCCAAACAATAAAAAGGTATTGGTGGGTAAATAATATTACAATTTCCTAAGTTTTTTTTTTCCAATAACCAATCAACTGTGGAGTGATTCGGGATCATTTCAAAATGTGAAAACAGGAAATCTTAAAAGTGATTGTTTTACGTTATATTCTGTATGCAAACTGTGGAGGAAAGTGTTTTTCCTTATAACTTTTAAATGTTCATTCTATTTGTATTTTAATGATTTTACTTCGGCCAAAATTAATACAAGAAGATGTTTTGAGAACTATTGTCACTTGCATTAGCTTTATAAGCTCAGCCACAAATAGCTTATTCAAATAGCATTCAATTTTTTTTTAATATTCTATTTAAGGACCACTCTTCTAAAGGATTGAAATTTTCATATATTTTTTTAAAGTGAGGACCAATCTAAATGGCTCAGAAGGTCATCGATTTTTTTTCTTTAATCTGGGAGGAGGTTGGATTGTCGATCGTCTCTAAAACCTTTTTTCGTTATCACTTCCTTTTCACAAATATGGTTCTACAGCCTGTAAAGTAAAAATAAAATACTTTGTTTTTGTTAATCAAAAATTGTTTACATTTTATTAGCTTCTCTTCATACCATGTTATTACTACTACCCATGAAAACAAACCTCCTTCAAAAAGCTTCCAGAGTTTAACATTTTAAATGGGAAGGACCCCTGGACCCCTCTCAGTTGAGCCCCCTGCCTCCCACTTCCAAAAAGCTTCCAGAGCCCCCGCTAAACTCTTTATTTCTCCTGAAGCAATAGTATAACTTGTGTTCCCTACATTCCCACCTTAGTTCGTTAAGCTGAGTAATTTACCCTCGTGTTCAAATATAGACCAGAAGAGATTGGTGTTCTTCCTGAGCCAATATTTCTCTCCGGAGCACTTGTAAGGGAGACTGTGATGTATTATCTGGTCCAGACATGATCGAGTGCCGTCTTTTCATCTTAGTATCGTTGCTCCAAATGAAGGAAGACGGTGCTTGCTCCAATTCTCATCCTATGGAACGGCACAGGGGGGCAGGATTGGGGAATGGAGCTTTACACAGGATGTCCCATAGCTGATAAGTGTGTAGCTTCTTAGAAGGCGATAGTTGTTCTAATACTTCTGTTCTGCACAATTGAACATAGAACATTAGAACACAGGGTTAGAACTAGAAGAGAATCAGATATAACTTGGGGAGCTAGCATTAGAATAAAATAAGATAACAGTTGGGAAGTTCGCAAACAAGGCTGTAGCCAGGCTAACATATCAAGGGAGGGGGAGGTGGGGGTTTGATGGAACAGACTCACAACTGTCACAGGCAAAGACAAATGTTGAATATTAAACTACCTTAAAAGCTAATTGGGGTTTATTTTAGGTTTATTAATGTAAATGATTAAATAGTTTAAGTACTATTAATTTGTTTAATACTATCAACATTTAAAAAATATAGGAACACCACTGCAAATATATATTCTAGAGGAATATAATTTTCAAAAAATATCCAGTTGAGGACCTCTTTATAAGTGGAATTCAATTGCCAAACGTTCGCCGGGGGAGGGACCCCAGAATTATTTAAGCCATCAGTCCCTCACACCCCTTTTTAGTTATATGCCCCCACTTTCTTTATACAAATAAGGTACCGCCAACATTGAACCAACCTGGACAGTTCTAGAGATAATTTCTTCATTCTCTAATAAAGCTGGAGATTTAAAAAATGTCTGCTTGGGAAAAAAGTTTAGTACCTCCTGCCCATGTAGTCCAAAAGTGTACACTTTTCACATAAAGACTTGACCAACTTGAAGACTTTGACTCTTATATCTATGAGACACAGATTTATTGAAAATGGTTAGCGATGGCAGCGGTAAGTGAGGTTGGGACTGTTTGTGCCATAGGTGGTAACATACTTTCTCTATGAAAGTAATCAGCTATTCAGACCACCCTGGGCCAGATTCAGTTAGGAAAGA
This sequence comes from Timema genevievae, assembly GCA_902155825.1. NCBI lineage: Eukaryota > Metazoa > Arthropoda > Insecta > Phasmatodea > Timematidae > Timema > Timema genevievae. The sequence goes on along the minus strand of CABFWO010002027.1, from coordinate 101,202 downwards.
ACTTTTTTGACAGTTTCATATTTTACCAAAACAGTTTTCATATTATTCAAATTATGTAATCTGCAGCCTTCACATTTTATAGAATTTATCAACGTCTATTAAATATCACTAAAAATATTAGTCAAATGTTATCAATTTTTACTGCAAACAAATATGTTGGTATTTTCTAAAATGCTTGTACCTAATCACGCTTCACCTTCTTTTCAATCATATCTATTTTTTAGTATTGGTTGGTCCACGGCAGTCAGTAAGTTCAGTAGAGCATCGATAAACTCGTCGAGGATTATTACTTGTTGGGGTGTGGAAGTTAGGTAAAAAAAATATAATAGGGTTGATGACGTGAATCATTATTTAAAATAATTGAAACACGTACAGTGGATATAATCTGAAGATTTTAACTAATTAGTGTCCGAAATAATAACATTGTGACATAAGTTAACTTGTGGGATGAGACACCATAATCCATAATGATAGTGACCTTGATGTGAAGCTACGTCCAGGGCAGTTATGAACTTCCTTTATTAGTACATGGTAAATAAGTAATCTCTTGCGACTCACTTCCTTTAACTATATACTACTAGCGGACCCGACAGATGTTGTCCTGCCCGAACGTTAGCTTTTCGTTTGGGTGGCATAATTGATTTCGATAATAAAACAAATACTATGTGATCATAATAATTACAAATTCACAATGAACTCCAATTAGTGAGTTACACAAATATTAATTATAATCAATTATTAATATTAATTCATTATTATAAATATTGGGGGGAGGTGGTGTGGGGGTGAAATTTTGAGGTTACATGTTCTGATATGCAAAAAATCTTAAAAAAAAAAATCTAAAAAAAAATTCCCTAAAAAATAAAAAAATTCCTAGAACCCGATTGCAGCGTCACCTACCGGGTCCAATTGTGAATCTAAACCATCCACGGACCCACTCAAGCACACACAAAAAATGTCATTAAATCGGTCCAGCCGTTTAGGAGGAGTTCAGTGACATACACACGTACAGAAGAATTATATATATTAAGATAAGAGGGGTGAACAATCCATTAAGCGTCATTGGATGTTCATTTTGAAATTGATTAGAAAACCAACCAAGGTCACCCCCTTTTCTCCCGTAACTTCATCTCAACAACTGCTGGTGGAAAAAGACTTATAAAACGGTCGCATGTCTGATCCGTTCACGTGTTACTCGGGAAGTGTGTCATTTCACTCGCATCATCCCCCAAGATAAGAAACAAAGACGCCAAATGCTTTGCGCTGATTGGCTGGCGGTTACGCGCCAAACCTCCCCTTTACTCTTGAAAAGCCACACGTGCTTCTCAAACTAGACCCCAGCTTCCGGGTAGAGATAAAATAAAGCAAGCCCGATGCCTTCAAGTCAAAAGTAAAAGTAGTCAATTTAGATGAAGCTTTATTCTAACAATGGCTTATTAAGAATGAAAAATACAAGATTGAAAAGTTGATGGCCTAAAAACGAATTTAATGAATTGAAATTTAGAATACATGTTTCTTATAACTTTTATTATGGTTTGGGCTACTTAAAATTAGAATAATACCACACACTTTCTTATAACCAAACATTTTATCTGAATAAACAAAACTAAAATAGACAAATATATAGTAAATGCTGAAGACTATTAAGGTAACAATAGGCCTAGCTGGTTAAATAATAATAATAATAAGATATAATTAGCATGTTTTCTCAGCACACTGACAATGAAAGCACTAATAAACTTGAGGGTGGAAGGGAGGAGAGATTTTGTAGAATTAATAATAAACAAACGGCTCAAATATTATTGAATATTATAACTGATGGGCACTTGCAAGCCTATATTACATGAACAATGAATGTATGTGTTTCAAGAATAATATTGAATACCAAAGTAAACAATAGCAAACAAATAGCAAACAAATATATAAATGAGAGCCCAAGGCGCTGACCACTTTACATGCCCTTCCTAATAAAAATGAAAGTAGACAATATTGTTTTATTCATTTACTGGAATTTGTGGTATTCGCTTATAAAACCAAATTTATTATCCAGGATAAGTAAACAAATTTAATCTACACAATAACCAAGTTAGTGAAAACTAGTCTACACTACACACTAAGCTCACAAAACTAAATCGTTCACACGTCACAATATTTAAAACATGCACTATTGCACTTATCTCCAAACAAGCTGTTCTCAAACTACTGCAACTGTTGGTATTTCAACAAATTGCAACCAGTAGGCCGCATAGTATCATTGATCGGGCCACATACAGCCCGCGAGCCACATGTTTGAGATCCCTGGTCTAAGGTGCCACTCTCACAATAGACTGGACTGTCTATGATAGAGAGATAGGGGGATTGAACTCTAGTTGGGGTACTGAGGATTTTTTTCTAAATGGTTTTACACTTTCCCGTCATGCAAATTCAGGCACACTTCCCTAGATTCAACCTTCCTCACCCTTAATACATTAGTATAATTAGTAGGCTACATATAATAACAACCCATAAGAGGTACTATGACGAAATGCTAAAAACAATATTTGTAGAATATTAAAATAAATGTATCTACTTAGGCAAAATTTGATTTATCCTTGACTAAAAGGGAAAAGAAAATACCAAAATATGTCAGAAATGTGTGCAGTGCATTTGTATTTTAATTATTACTAGAAATTTTCCGTGGTGATGATGGGGGACAAAGCGACAAAGTTTCTTGTTAATAACTAAAGTATATCCCTATTATGACAGAATGAAGATTGGTGCATAATGCTTATCTGTGAAGACATTCTAAAATGGTCAAAACCAGCCTTTTCAATGCAGTTTTTATCCAAATATAATTTAATCTTTCAAAAATGTTCTGTATTAAGAACATCTATTAACACTTTATCTCCATTAATGTTTAATCAGAATTAATCCACGTGCAATAGTGTTGGTGTAAATCCACGATTTCGAGACGACTGTATCACAGAGTTGATTGGCACGCTCTTACCTCGCATTCCTTCAACTTAACGAAAAGAAAAGTATCAAAGTTCAAAGTTTCCATAAAAACATAGCAAAATCATTTTATTAACGTTACACAAAACATCTCAAGTTCATCGTGACCGGCCAACACCAAATAATGGAGCTGTACCCGTGCTTAGAAAAACTCCTTTCTCCCAAATTGTGTCTGAGATTGCAGGATCTAAAACAAGAGCCTTGAGTCAAGCGCAATAAGCTGGGATAATACCACTTCCAACAACGATACAACTTTTTATTCTTTATCTTCTTAGCCAGGCACGTCACAGTACAGTTCCATTCAGCAAACATGGAACCCTCACACCTTGTACACACGGCCGATATGTTAGTTGTTCACTCTTTACAGAAACTAGTAGTAAATAATGATGGTGCATTCCAAGGCATTTAGTTGACGGCTAGAAAAGTTACAAGCTCTATTTTCTTCGTGTATTCATAAGTAAGAACATGATTGTTATCTGCAAATCTATTTTTTGATAAATATAATCAATACCTTAAAAATAACAGCAATATTATGGTAAAATATTATAAATGTTGACCATTAAAATATTTTTGTAGCTTATAAAATTCCCTTTCTTAAAAAATTGAACTCTAAAACTATTATGAAATGACCAGAGAAGTAGCTTGTAGAAAATATAGTCAAACCGTCATTGTTTTCATCCTAGTCGTGTGAACAGTAAACGTTAATTGCAAACAACGAAAAAAAAATCTTATCGGAACATTATTTGTGTTTTTAAATCTGTTTAGTTTATTGTATACTTGAAACAATCAGGTATATTTTTTTAAACTGTTAATCAATCCTTAGAATCCATTTAATTAAAACCACTTCCTTCAAACTTCAAACACTTTTGTTTGTAAAACATGGAAATCACTATTAAATACAGGCCTATTAAGGTGCGATGGAAGGGGATGTTAGAAAAGGTAAGTGTTTTTGCTGTTTTAGGGGAAAACATTTTTCTGTCCAAAATAAATAAAATATTGCTCCAGTTCAAACATAGAGTTTTAATTTTCTTCGTGTATTTATATCAACAGTTGTTGAATATCTGTCATGAGCACGGTGGAATTATCTAAAAAACTTTTTAAATGAAGATAAAAAGTTGTCATTTAATTCCAGGACACCCTTGATAAATATTAAAGAAATTATGAGGCCACCATGCGAAGAAAATTAAATTATATTTTTGTACTGGAGCAATATTTTATTTATTTTGGCCAAAAAAATATTTTTGGCATAAAAATTGCAAAAACCCTGGCTTCCATCCCACCTTGACATAAGACTTTTATCTTATGCACAAGTGCCTAGACTTCAATATTGTTGAAAACTATGATCGGCGTTAGTACCAAATTAGGTACACGTTTCCGTAATAGTTGGTAATTTCTAGGTATAGATACAAGACATACGTTTCTGTGGTAGTTCCTAAAGACAATTCACCCCCTTCCTTGCTTCCTTGCTTCATTATCCGTACCACATTAGAATCAAATATGCGTGTAACCTGAACAAATAGTAAGACGTGGTGATAAAAAGAAATGAATAAAATACTTTTCATTGTCGTTAAGCTTACAAGATCTAGTTGTCTCCAATTGTTTGCCAACCGCAAATAGTGTTTCCATTCTCATGTCGGTGACATGTCGGATGTGGCCGCAACACGCGGTAAACACATCAAGACGTTTCTGTCGGCTTTGTGTATCAAACAAGGTTAGCAAATAACTATAAATGTGCTATACAGGACGAAACTAGGGTAACAACACGGCAGGAAGGACAGTCAGTACTAAGTACAAACATGTGGTTCTTTTTATAGCAACGCGTTTTACAACCCCTTCGGGTTACACGCTTATGTAATAATTACACTAATAGATTAGGGATTACGAAAGTTGAATTTAGAGGAAATGTACCCACATTTAAGTGGAGGAAGAGTGGAAAACCATTTAGAAAAAAACCTTCCTAAGTACACCCAAGCGGGATCGAACCACGATCTCCCCGTCTTCGGCCATCTAGTATATTGCAAGAGTAGAGCCTTAGACCATGCGTCCACCGAAGTGGTTGGTCAACATTGATAACATGTTATTGTATATTTGTATTATTTCATAGGTGTTGATAATATCTAGCAAAACTGACAGCTTCAGACCAAATGATTTGACGTATGAAAATATGGTCACTTGGTCTAACGCGTCAGTTTCGTGTTCTACTGGACTGCTGGGATACGGAGGGATCGGGGTTTGAATCGCAGTTTGGTGTGCTGAGTTTTTTCACATAGTTTCCCACTCTCCCTCCGCACAAATGCGGCTACACTTCCTATATTACTCCACACTCATAATCCCGACTACACTAGTGTAACTAATGCATTCGTATAGCACTGAATGGGTACTGAGACACCATGAAGAAATTGAAAATGGGAATTGTTTTAGTAACTGTCAAAGTGTATTCCTATATAAATTGGATTATATGTCTGTTCTCTTATTTTTCCAGACTATTTAACTGCATACTTCTACAACATTGATTTAATTCATAGCAACATTTTATTTCCTCTAGAATTGTTTGGCGTTTATTTGGTTTGTACCCGCTTCGGTGACCGCATAGTCTAACGCGCTACTCCCGTGTTACACTGGACTGCCGAAGACGAAGGTATCGGAACTCAATCCCGGTCGGTTGAAATTAGGTTTTTTTCCTATATGTTTTTCCAATCTTCCTCCACGCAAATGCGGATGCACTTCTTCTAAATTAAACCACCCTAATCCCTAAAACACTAGCGTAATTAGTACATAGGCATATAACCCAAACGGGTGGTAATATGCAGTGTTATAAACAATTAGTCTATAATATTCTGGAAGTCCTTAGAGCATTTAAAAGAGACGAGTGCTACTGACAGTTAAGTTAAATTTTTCAATTTTACTTCTACTCTGCGAAGATTGAAAGTAATTTTTTTTAGCACCACGTCTTACTAACCGTTCGGGTTATACTCTTATGGATTAATTACGCTCTTAGTTTTAGGGATTAGGGGGGCTTTATTTAGAGTAAGTGTACCCACATTTGCGTGAAGGGAGGGTAGAAAACCAGTTTGGGGGGAAAACCACTCTCATTACACCCATCCGAGATTCAAACCTCAATCTCCCCATAATCGGCAGTCTAGTCCACTGTGAGATTAGTGCGTTAGACTACACGGTCACTAAAGCGGGGGAAAATCATTTCAAATAGAATCACAGAACTAAGAACCACTTCTAATTTTATTTTATTCGCCGCGCCTTATTACCCATTTGGTACATACACATAAATTAATAAAGATATAATTTTATAGTAAATGTATCCGCATTTATGTTGGAGAGGAGTGGTAGACCATTTAGTCAAAAAACACCCTCAGTACACCCGTCTAGGACTCAAACCCCAATCTACCTGTCACCGGCATTTCAGTCTTACATGAGAGTGATGCGTTGAATCATGTGACTACCGATGCTGTTAAATAGGCCTACATTATTGATGAAGTCAACCATCACAACTATTTTTATAACTAAGGATATATCAGGCGCAATTTAATATAAACCAATCGAATACAGCATTACATAACGTACAAACTAGCCTAGTTCTAGAACAGACACAACATCTAGTTCACAAAGACCTCGTTCTTCCCTGGGAAATGGAAAACCAGATTTAATCAGCCTTTTCTTTATCCTTGCTGTCAGGAATCTAATTCAGCATCCTTAGCTCCCTAGACAGAGCCCCTGTGGAGCTAAGGTGTTGGACAATATAAAAATTAGCATGGCCTATTTAAGTTGCCGAAACACTCATTTGATAACATGATTAAACTTGATGTACACAAATGCAGGTTTTCTCAAACTTTATACTCTCAAGAATCACTTGAAAATAAAATGTAGCTAAGTCTCATTAACATTGAACTTTACTAAACTATTTTTATTAAAACTATAACAATAATTATTGATTAATAATTACCCGCTTCGGTGGACGTGTGGTCTAACGCGCTACTCTTGTGTTAGATTAGCCTGTTGAAGACGGGAAGATCAGGGTTCAATCCCGGTTGAGTGCATTGAGAGTGGTTTTCATAAATGGTTTTCCACTCTCCTTCCACGCCAATGCCGGTGAACTTCCTCCCAATTAAACCTTCTTAATCCCTAAAACATTAGTGTAATTAGTACATAGGCGTATAATCCGATTGGGTAGTAAGACGCGGTGCTAAAATAAATAAAAATCATTGAGTATTAGAAAACATGTAATTATTGCAATGCATACTTTATTTTAAGACATTAATTTGGTAGAAGTATTAGATATAAAACACCTAAAAGTTTTATAAAATACCAATAGTTTATAAAAATATGTAATTGACCAACAGGAGTGAAGGTCATGTTTTAACTAAACCATTTGGCATTTCATACGTCTATTTGTTTCGTTATCAATGACAAATGCGTGGACCAATTTTAACGAAATTGGACAGGAACATTTTATGAATTAAGGTCGAATGACGTATACACCAAGCTTCTTACAAATATACATATCTGACAGATAGAAAAAGCTATTGGATCTACTTTAATGCATTTATAAATCTTCCAGTAATATAAAGTATAATACAATAAATTAATGTTATCAATGTTGGCCGCATTTTTTTAAAATAACCTTTCTATGAACATTTATTTAACTGGGCCTGTACACGCCTGATTGAAGAGATAATGTTAATCGTTTTTTCTTTAATCTAGTTTGTGCCTTTTTTGTTATAAAGCTACAAAGCACAACTCATTAATCTAAATAACCCCAAAGCTAAACCAACTCACCTCAAAACTCGCAGCCACATTTATTACTCAGTTTTGTGAGATTAATTAGCTATTAACACTGGAATAATGAAAGTTAAATGGTTTGAATAGAAACACACACTTCAGCTTTGTTGTTATATTGCTGGCAACTCTGTTTTGTTTTCCAATCCGGGAGGTTAATGTGATGGCTATATTGCATTAGTTGTAGTCGGGAGTCGGTAGAGGGGAAACGGGGGGGGGGGGAGGGGGGGAGGGCCTTTCTTTTACACCACGTAGGGAGTGT